>JASKGO010002395.1:0-23383 GCA_030556065.1 Holobus sp. GC000080
CTTTCAGTAAATTTAACTTCTCAGTAAATAGGAGTTACCGGAGTTACTGATATTTATGTGGGGTTTTTCTTTCTCACTTTTACTCATTTAATTACTATTTTTCTCTCCAGAAATTTTAAATTGACATGTAAATTTACTGAACAGTTAACTAACGAATACTTTACTATTATAATATTATTTCGATGCAATAATTAGTTCAGAAGTTATTAAAGAAGTTTTCCAGATTTTCTTGACTCGGTGCTTGTAGTTTCCAAATACTTTTAAATTAAGTTTAAGAAAAAAAAATTAATTGTTTTTACTAAAAAGAAAATATGTCCATATTTTAATTTTAATATATTTTTTTTAAACTCATAAAAGCCAATTTTTTTATTACCTTTTAAAACTAAGAAAACTATTATCAAAGAATTTACTGCATTTTTTTCTTATCAATTTCCAAGGTACAAGTTATGCGTTTCCATTGCAAAATTTACAAAAACAAATTTAGAAATTTCTCCTTATATATGTATAAACAGCAACTGCAAAAAGTTTCGCAAACTTAATGGTCGGTGAAAAAGCAATAAATCATCAAAAAAATAATAACCAGAAGTAACGTTATGCGAATTAGACGTTTTGCATAACTTTTCTGGTGGTCCGCAATCATTTCGAAAATATTTTAAAATTCCTGTCATCGTGCTTCTAAAATGTAATTTAAATTTATTAAAGTGTTTATAAAATCACGAATAAAATGGCAAAACAAATGGAAAAAACTTTTTTATTATGATTTTATTATGAACAACGGTAAATTTAATATATTGAAAAAAATATTTTTTATTTGATTTTTTGTTTAAGCAAACACATGCAACAGTTCATGGATAATTGAAAGAATCCCTGCCGCCACATTAATTGGCAACGATACTAAAAAACTGCCCAGCGCGATTAGTCGTGCAAACTGCCAGGAGTACTGCCTCAATGAATCTGATTTCGTATGCAGATCTGCCAAGTTCCACGCTCAGCCCATCAATTCAGTCGCCTCTAATTATTATTATTATACGAACCCTCAAAGAAACGGAGAAACATTAGGTGAATGTGTTCTGAGCAACAGTGATAGATACGAATCTCCGAGCGGATTCCGTGTTTCCGGTTACGATGAGGAATATTTTGAAAACCAATGCACTAATTGTAAGTCTTTTTCTTTTTTCTTATTTCATAAAAAAATACTAATTTTTTTTTTTTATTTCCTAAAAATTACTTTATTAAATTAAAATTTTTAATTAAATTAAAAATTTAATTATTAGCTGTTAAAAAGAATTAATTAAAAAAATTGAAACTTTAAAAATTTTAATGTTATAAGCAAAAACGGTTCCATTGCAAAAAGCAATACAAATATTTGCGTAAAAAATCAGCTGATGAAGCTAAATTACTGTGCAAAGATGCCCTAAATGCAATTTCAGCACTTCGTCATTTCTTTTTTCAATTATTTTTTTAAATTTTATTGTTGTTGAAGCTGTCATAAAGGAATTCTGCGCTTTCGAAGAATACGAGAATGTGATCCTGTCGCACATCGACGCGACCTACCGAAACTTTACCAAACAACAATGCCAGACGGAATGCGAAAAATTCCCAACGTTCAAGTGTCGCGGATTCTCCATCATACCAAGCCAAAGAATGGCCATGAGGAATCCGCTATTTTCATGTTTTATTCACAGCGAAAACACCAAAGTATTCGGACCAAAGTCTTTAAGGGACCATCCCGGAGGAACCTATTATGAAAGAGCTCCTTGCTTAAACAGTAAACTTTCCTTTTATTAACTTCTTCTAGTTTTCTTCTTTCTTTTTTTAAAGTTCAATAAGTATTTAAAAGTCGGTTTATAATTTGTGTCTCATGTGGGAGTTTTTGATTATTCTAAATTATACGGGCAGATGAATATGGGGTTTGGTTATTATTTTATCGAAGAGATTAATCTTTGTAATTAGGGGTGTTGGAAAAATTGAAGACATCGATGGGCTCCATTAGAGAATTATTAGGAGGAAATTATAGACTGAAAAAGACGATAAAGATAATGAAATTATACTTAAAATGGCCCTAGTAAGCATTTTTTTGTTGGAGTTTATATTCTACATTGATAAATGGAACAAATAATAATGATTAAAAAATTATAATTCAATAACTTTGTTTTTTAATATTTTGTTAAAATTTTAAATTAAAAAGTTTTAAAATGTTATTTTAATTTGAAAACATCAATTTTTTTTTAAATTTAATACTTTAATCCGCAAAAAGGCATTAAATTTAATACACAAATTAATTAAATTAAATGATTTTAGCGAAAACAGAAATATTCTTGATTTTTTAATTTATATTTGATTCCATATTGTAATGAAAAGGGGTTCAAATAATTATAATTGAAAAATAAATTTTTCTATTTGCTGGGAAAATCTTTTGGCAATTTAAAACTTACATATATAATTACAAACAAATTTTCCAAGTAAAAATGAAAAAAAGATTTCATTTTTTTTTATGTATTTAGATTTTTCCAACTTCAAAAAATCTATAAAATTCTAATTAACTTTACAAGCAATAAATTTGAAATGAAATTAATTAAAATACTCGTAGATAAAACTTATTTACTTCTTCATTATATTTTCTTGTTTATTTTACTTGAAAATTGAGAAATTATTAAATAATTATCATTAAAAAATAATTTCTCTGATTATCTCTCTAGAGAAAATCATTGTAAAACTTTTAGCAATTTAAAAAAAAATTATAATTTCAAACAACTTTCCAAAATATCAAAAAAAAAAAACTAATTATCTAAAAAAATCAAATATCAACTATAAAATCCTTAAAAAGTAAACTACAAACAGCAAAAATATCTTTAAAAAAATTAACTTTCAGTAAGTGTTCAATGTTTCGAAGAAGAAATGCGCATACTTTTCGACAGCGAGACGCAATTCAATGGAAAACTGTACATGAAAGGCTTTTCCGAGTCGCCCGAATGTTACGCACTGGGAAACCGGTCGCATCACGTCGAATTGTCGATTCCTCTGGAGGTGAACAAATGCGGCATCGGCGAAGTCAGAAGTCCCGACAACAGGTAGGAAAACTATAGACGTTTTTAATTAATTATAATAGTGTAAGCAACTTCAGTGATAGTTTTATCAGTTGGTGATATCTGGGTCATTCCTCTTGCTTTTCAGAACGCTCTTCTCGACGACAATGATTCTGCAGTATAACAGTTTGGTACAGACGCAGGCAGATCGAATCATTAAAGTCGGATGCATTTTTACGAACTCTAGTAATGTTCTAGTAGGCACCGGTTTTAATTTCACTGAGTAAGTATCGATCGAGAGAAAGGTTTTCGTTTGCGGTGTCGGGACTTTCTCGTATTTGCTCACTGTATGTTCAACTACAAACAAAAAAAAATCAGTCTGCTGCAATTCTCTTTCGCCGATTGATATAAATTTATTTAATTAGTGTAAAGCGAAGGTAGTTTAGTAACTTATTGACAGTGAAATTCCTGCTTTTCAGTTATTTATTTAGTTTTCTGTTTTGCTGAAAATTTATTTAAAAAAAAAAGTAAATAAAAAGTAGCAAAAGTACTGAGAATTATATTTATTAATAAAAATAAAGGTTGTTTTTATAATTAAAATGATACTTTTTACACATTTTCTTAAATCTTATTAAACTTAGTATATTTAAAGATCTGCTGAAATAAAATAAAAACTTAATAAAACTGCTTCAAACTTAAAAACTAACATTTTCACAAATTGAAATAAGTTTTCCTGAAAATTAATTAAAAAATATGAAGTACAAAATATTAATTATTATTTTAACTTAAGGGTTACTTTTATACAAAAAGAAAAGGATAGCTTATTGATATATCTTGCAAAACTTCTTAATTCTAATTCCATTTATTATATTTAAAGAAAAAAAAATGTAAAAAGCTTCTGAAAACTATAAAACTAACTTCTTGGCAAATTACGCAATGAGCAAAAACATTGATTGTCTTTACTACTTTAAGAACTAATAAGTTTTCCTGAAAATTAATTAAAAAAATAACTGGTAGAAATAAAGAATAGAAAATAATATTTATTGATTAAAAGTAAGGGTTGTTTTTATACAATAAAATGACTTATTGGTGTCTTTTATAAAACTTCTTAATTCTAATTAAATTTATTGATTAAAAATTTAAAAAAAATGAATAAAAACTTTTCAAAGCTACCTTAAACTTAAAAATTAACGTCTTGGCAAATTGAGAAATTAAAAAAAAAAACATTAATTTACTTTACCATAAAAAATAAATAAGTTTTCTTGAAAATTAATTCTAAAAAAGTTGCAGAAATAAAGCACAGATGACAGAATATAGAAAATATTAATTATTGATATTATACAAAAAAAATGACTTATTGGTACATTTTACCAAACTTCTTAAATGTAATTTAATTTATTAAATTAAAGATTTAAAAAAAGTGAATAAAAACTTTGCAAAACTGCCATAAACTTTTAAAAATTAAAAATCAAACTTAAAAACTAACATTTTGGCTAAGTGAACAATCCACAAAAACACTAATTTGCCTTAAAATAAAACTAACAAGTTTTCTTTAAAATCAGTTTAAAATAAAGTTTCAAAAATAAAACACAGAAAATAATATTTATTATTGAAAACTAAGGATTGTTTTTTATATAAAAAATTACTTGTTATATTTTACAAAACTTCTTAAACCAAATTAAATTTATTAGATAAGAAAAAACAACAATTAAAAACTGCCATAAACTTAAAAACTAACATCTTAGCAAATTAAGCAATCAGTAAAAACTCTAATTGACCTTAAAAAATAACAAATTTGTTCTTTTTTTAGCGATTTAAGTGGCAGCAATACCGGCACGAACGTCATTAACCAAACCAGTAATTTGCCGACAGTGGAGATGCGAATCAAAGATCTTAGCTCGAACGAAATCAGCAACACGGAAATTGGCGACGAATTACAGCTAATAATAGAAATGCAGCCAGCAAATAGTAATTATCATTTCTAATTGCACATAAACTAAGAGTATACGAGTATAAAACCGTTTTTTGTTTTCTGCTTTTCTTTTTTTGTGGTAATTTCAGGCGGCTACGACATTTGGGCAGGACATTTGGTGGCAATGACCGAAAACGGCGAGGACTCGATCCTCCTGCTGGACGACCGAGGATGCCCAACAAATTTGGACGTCTTTCCTGCCCTGAAGCGCATAGCTGATGAAAAATCGGTGAAATTAACAGCGACATTTCAAGCGTTTAAATTTTCCTCTTCGAATGTGATCCGCTTCAGCGTGATGGTTCAGTTTTGCGTGAAGCAATGTCCGAAACCCAAATGCGGCGGCGAGACATTCTATCCCCGGAACAAACGCGACATAATTCAACAATCGACCGGCCAGATTAAAGATGTCGATAGGACGCAGTTTCAAGCGGAAGGAGCGCAAATCGTCAATAGGATGCCGTTGGAATTCGTCCTGATTGTGCGCAACGTTAATTCCCGTCCGGATAAATTAGTCTATGGGGAGAACAATAAAATACTTGTTGCTGGATATGGTAAATATTGCAAATTAATAATGGAAATTGAGAAAACTAAAATGAAAACAATTGCAGATTATTTGAACAATGAAGTTTGTTTGGACTTTTCACTACTAATTGGTTTGATTGTGCTTTGGCTGCTAATACAGGTGATTTTATTAGTGAGCTGTTTTATTTTAATCAAACGGTATAAGCGTTACTACGAGAACCAGTATTTGAACGAATCCATTGAGGAATTACATAAGAATTTTGGACTTGGATTCAGCAATCTTGACGCGCACCGAAGAGTTCGCTTTGAAGACTCACAAGTGCTCACATAATTTATATTCATATTTTAATATTTACATTTTTTTGTACATCAATCAATAAAGTTACTATTTTGCTATGTATTCATTGAACAGTCTTTATTTTTCAAATTATATTTGAAGTTCACTTCGGACTGCTTCAGATTTTTTAATTTCCTTCTCTAAATCGATTTGTCGCTGCAAATTGTACAGATTTTCGGCTTTACGTCTCTGTTGTCTTTCTATATCTTTTATAACGCCTTCGTGGAGCTGTTCCCTGAAATTTTTAATAATTTTTATATAAATTAAAATTTTTTGCAGGTTATGCTATTTATTTTAATGATTTTCATACCTATCCATTGATTGTTTTACATGTACGTAAGCTATAATTGATGCTGAGACCATGCAGGCACCGGCAAAAGTAAGTTTTGATGTTAAAGACATTGTTTTCACATTAAATTTGATTGATTTTTAATTAGCAAAATTTTGAAAATCAAAACAAATACACTTTTTGCTTATGCAACTCCTATTGCAGCAAATAAAGTAAACATAACCAATAAAAAGTTGCATTGCGTCGTAGTTTGTTATCGATAAAAGTTGATAAAAATGAATCTGATTTATTGCAATTATTATAAATAAGTGCTGCAAATCTTTGTAAAGATAAACATGTCCACAAAATATGAAATTCAATGGTTGCCCACCAAAGATAAGTTCATTACCTGGGGCTCTGAAATATCCCTCTATCAGATTGTTTCTCTGGCTGAGAACAGCAATCCATGTAAGCTTTTAAAAATGTTTTAAAACAAACTTTATTGAAAATAATTTGCAACTTTTTTCAGCATTAACATTGTCAAACAAATGCGGGGCGAATTTAATATCAAATATACCACTGGTTTGTTATATTAAATGTGTGCATGTATGTCCTCGATTGGATAGTGATATTTATCTAGCAATAGCACAATCAACTGGTAAAATATTGGTTACCACTTTTGGAAAGAACAGCCCTGACTCACAGTCTTCCTATGGACGTGAATTAGGTAAGGCCTCTCAAAATAATTTATTTGTCTTGTTATAATTACATTTTTGGTTTTGAATTTTAGCTTCAAAATGTTTGAGACAATGCAATGCAGTTGCATGGAATCCAAAGGATTACACATTGGTTGGTGGATTCGATAGGCACAGATCAGACCATTGCATTGTCTTGTGGGATGTACTGAAAAACAACATTGATTCTGTGAGACCTGATTTGAGCAGACCCATCTCAGAATTTGGTGTTGGCGAAGTTGCAACTAGTTTATCATGGTTTATGAGTTCCAATACATTAGTAGCTGGCATGAATGGCAAAAACTTGAAAATAGTGGATTTTAGAGGTAATTTTTTCCTATTTTCAATTGGAAACTAAAAGTGGCTTTTTGAATTTGATTTTTACTTTATTCAACAACAACAAAAAATGTAATTGCAGACACATCAAAAGCAGTAAATGTAACAACAACAAAAGCAGTTTACGGTGTAACAGTGGATCCTAGGAATGATTTCCGTTTGGCTTCCTATACCGAAGCTATGATAAATATTTGGGACACGCGGAATTTCGACAAGCCGCTAATTAGTTTGCCTTCTCGTCCCTTGAATAAACTCAGTTGGTGTCCGACCAAGCCCAATCTGTTAAGTGCCTTACACAAAGACAGTTCGGTGATTAATTTGTACGATGTGCAACACACTGTGATCGGCAATGAAGAAATCGAGCCGTCGGTTTTGGAACGCGAGATTCGCATCAAGAGTCCCCGCACTTTGTCTTCGTTTTCCTGGCACAATTTCGACGAGTATAGATTGCTCACCATCTCTGCCGTTGGAAACATTCTCGAGTACACTGTGATGGACCGCATTACTCTTAATTGCGCTCCGAATTCTAATATCGTGTGGATCTACGGCAGAAACACCATAATGTCTTTAGAACCGCAGAGCAAATTCCACGATCAACTGGATGATATTTCCAAGCAGATGCGAGAAAGGGCCATCAAAGGATACGGCTTAGAGGTAACTTATTGTTTCGTATTTCCCAAAAAAATGATAATTAACTGCTAACAGGACGATTTGTTGGAAAACTGCCAATATGTGGAAAACGAACGAATTATAAATGCATGGAATTGGTTGCATTCGAGCAAAAAGTTGGTGGAAAATGGCTCTTTGGCGGGATATAATACGAAACATCCAGGGATCAACGATATTTTGAAAGCGGAAGTTGCCACGAATACTTCAGCAGCAGAATTTGATTATTCGGCTGTTAGTAATATAAAGTCCCACATGTAAATATTTAAAAAATCCACATTTATTTCCATTCTTTTGATTAATAATGTAAAATTTGCAGACAGGAAGGGCGCAGTAAAGCACTACAAATGTGCGGCTGGGTTCAACCGAAAAACCTCCACGAGCTGTCCTCGGTAAAACCCATCACTCGAGCAGCGGCCATTGCGGTTTTTCATTTGAAAATTCGCCTCGCCATTGATATTTTAAATGGAGAAGCCGAAAAATCGGAGCATTTGAATGTTATAGCAATGGCTCTGGCTGGCTACACAGACGATAAGAACAGTATATGGCGAAATGTTTGCGCCCCTTTGAAAACCAACCTGCAGGACCCTTATTTGAGGGCAATGTTTGCTTTTTTAACTGCCGAACAGTCTAATTACGATGAAATATTAGTAAGTTTTTTTATTTATTATTTTTTTAATTTTAAATATTTTTTTTTAATACCGGGAGACTCAAAAGTGGCTCAGCACTTTCATTTTATTATTTTCGAACATTTCGGATTGATTTTGTTGTAAATTTAAATTTTCTACCACTTCCGGTTTCATCGGAAATAACCCTAATTTGGATTTTAAAAGGCATTACTTTTTTTCACTTTTCTGCAATCCTTGGGGCATTTTTAATATAAAAACTTGTTTATTTTTTATTTAAATTAATTTTTGTGGCAATTTAAAAAATAAAAATCGACACAAAACTTGTTTTTGGATTTAAAAATGACCTAAGAAATTCAAAAAAGTTAAAATAACTATCGGTTGCTATGTAAAAATAAAAAATTGGGGTAATTTCCCCTTAAATAAGAAGTGGTAGAAAATGGAAATTAAAGTAAACCGATCCGAAATGTTTTAAATAAATAAAAAAAAAAATCAGAAAAATCGGCTCATAAATAAAGAAGAAGAAAATGTGTTCCACTTTTCAGAACCAAACTTCATATATTTTTCTTAATTTTTAATAATTTAAAATAAATAAAAACAAAAAATTTTTGTTTCAGTTTGAAAACGATATTCTACTCCAGGACCGCATATCCTTCGCGTGCATCTTCCTCGCCGACAACAAACTGCACGAATACTTGAAATCGCTAAATACTCAGTTGATCGAGGCCGGAAATCTGGACGGCATGCTGATAACCGGCAACAGCATGGACGGCATTAAGTTGTTGCAAAAGTACTTGGACATGACCGGCGACATACAGACCACGACGCTGATTGCCGTGCGCGCTTTCAGCGGCCAACTCCTAGCGGAAATCCAAGACTGGATCACCACTTATCGCAGCCTATTGGACTCGTGGAAACTGTGGAACGAGCGCGCCCGTTTCGACATAATGTACACGCAACAGAATCCGAATGAAAAGCCGCCGCAACAGGTGTACGTTTCTTGCAATTTCTGCGGAAAAAGTATCTCGGCGTACATGCAAGGTCTTACCAGAGGAAGAGCTCCGTTTCCTCGCATGGGCGGTACTGCTAATAAATTAAAGGTATTTTTGTTGCACTTTATTTTTGTTTTTTGGTGAATTTTAATGATTTTTTTTTGTCTTTTGCAGATGTCGGCTTGTCCGAATTGCCGGAAACCGTTGCCTAGGTGTGTCATTTGTTTGATGCACATGGGAACCACCACTGGGGAAGTTGATAATGGCAATTTGGCCGAGATGAAGCTGGCGAAATTCGATAATTGGTTCACGTGGTGTCAGACGTGCAGGCACGGCGGACACGCATCTCATATGGTCCATTGGTTCAAGTAAGTGCCCTTTTTATTTATTTATTTGGTTTGTTTTTTGAGCGTTCTATACAAACAACGCGGAAAAGTAGTCGAAAAGAATTTTTAATTGTAATTAATTCAAATTAAGTGAATTTTTTTTTGCTTCAAGTTTTGGTAGGATTTAGGTTTTCTTTGCAATATAAGCAATTCGAATATTAAGTTTTTAAACTTTTTCAGTGGCTTCAGTTGTTCTTTGCGATATAAAAAAACTTCGCATATTATTTTTTTTACCTTTTTACGTGGCTTCAGTTTCAGTTTTTTGCAATACATATAAACAATTCGCGTATTAATATTAAATTTTGAAAATCAAATAGAAATCAAAATTTATTGAAAAAAACAAAAATGTAAACTGTATTTTCAGAGAGCATTCAGAATGTCCGGTAACTGCGTGCACATGTAGATGCTTCTCGATGGACGCAATGGGTAATTGGGAGGTACTTATATCAAAAGAGAAAAATTGAGATATTTTGTTTGTGCATTTTTTTTTGTTTTGATTTTATTTGACGATAATTTCCCTTTACAAAATCCCAATGATGCTATTTTCATTTATTACACTTATTACCATAAATACATATTAATTAATTAATTGCTATATGTAAAATATAAAATAAAAAGCAATAAAATTTGATAGTACAATCACAGGTCTTCAAAAACGTGTGGGACTTTCACGATGCGATTATTAATTATAATAGTAGTATGTTATGAGGTTTATATAATTTAATAACAAGTCGGTTGATAATATAGTCAATAAGTAGTATTTGAAACGAAACGTTTTTTCAGGCCCCTTACATCACATTGAAAAAATTCTACACGTTCAGTAAGCTACGAACTATCGTTATTAGGTTTCACATTGTTTCGTTTATTTTATTATCGTTAACGTTGTTTATTTTTGTTTTTTTAAAGCCATTTTGCATTTATACGTTTATTAAATCTCTTCATAATTCTAAATACCATTTATATAAAACAGGTTTTCTTAGAAATGTCCTTTTCTGCCAATGCGACATCAATTAATTTTCCTTTTTTTATTTTAAAAGTATTTTGGCAAATAAATGATTTTTTTCACTTGTAAACTAATTCGAAAACTTTAAATTAAATGTGCTTGGTAAACCCTGAGCTATTTTTGTTTGTTTGTTTTTTTTTTAATTATTTAATGCAAAAATTAATGAAAATTAAGTTTTTTTAGAAATAATGAGCATTTGCTGTTGCGTCATTTAAATTAATGATAAAAAATGTTAATATCCAATTAAATATTGGTCCGTTTGTGCTTTTCCCTCTTAAAAATTCCGTTAATCTTCAATATCTTTGGCATTTTCAGGTTAATGATAACAGTACAATATTATTAACGCAAACTTAATTAGTTCTTAATACTTATTATTGTCTACTTTCTAGACACTATCCAATGAATGATGGAAAAAACGCGCGCGCATCAAAAGTAATAAATAAATTCATCAGTATTAATTGTAATGTGGTTAGAACACTCATCTGTAGTTACGTTTTCTGGGTTTGTTCAGCAGGAACGGCTTATAGAATAGTGCAGTTTTTCAGTTTGTCCTTCAGAGCTTGCAGTTTCTTGCCTTTTTTCTTTTCTTTAGCTTGCGGTTGATTTCTTATTATACGAACAACCTAGAAGCAAACAAATAAAAATTATTTAAGGGAATAATTAGAAAGGTTTTTATGGTGGTTACTTCGTGAAATGTGGCGTCCACGTTCAGTGGTGGATCTTTAGCGCTGGTTTCGATGTACGGTATGCCCAATTTATGGGCCAATTCTCGCCCTTGTTCCTCGGTAACTTTGCGCAAATGCACCAAGTCCACTTTGTTGGCAACGAGAAGCATCGGGTAAACGTCCCTGTAAAATAATCAGCAGTTTAAACAATGCAAAAGACAAATTTTATTGCAAAATTACCTGTCTTTAACGCGTAGGATTTGTGTGTGGAAATGAATGATGTTTTCATAGCTATTTTTATCAGTAACTGAATAAACCAGCAGAAATCCGTCTCCTTTCCTCATGTACTGTTCTCTCATAGCACTGAACTCTTCTTGACCAGCTGTATCCAGCACTGAACATAATAAAAGACATTTCGAAATAAATTTTTAATCAGAAACAAATACTTAGCAATTATTACCATCCAAAATGCACCATTGACCATCCACTTCCACATGCTGCAAGTAGCTGTCCTCTATGGTCGGATCGTAATCTGTTACGAAGAGTTTCTGGAAAAACTGGATGGTGATGGCACTTTTTCCAACACCTCCGTCTCCAACCACCACCAACTTAACAGTGGGAAGGTTTTCATTAGGAGGCTTTGTCATTTTATCCGCTTGTTATTTCTGTAAACTTGCGACTTATAGCTAATGTGATCAATGCTTAGGGGATATATTTATAGGCCGTTGATTAATTATTTAAAGATAAGATCATTAAGATCCTTAAAAAATGGATCCACCCAAGTTGGTTGCCTTGAATTGCATCGTTTGTTTCGACGCTTTTAACGATTGGCAAGAGGCGTTGTTGGTTGTTATAAATTATTTACTGTAAATAGATACAGGATTGGTCAGTTAACGTCTTAATTGAGCATTTTTATTACCTTTTAAAGCATTTTTTCCTAGAATAAATTAAACGTCGGGCTTGCTACGCCGAAAATTTCGATCCACCACTGTCAAAATTACGCTACGCGTTTCGCAAGTTGACAGAAATTTTGCTGTCAAAGAAATTTGGGGGTTGTTTTGAAAGTTTAAAAGTTTCCCGCGCTTTTGGAGCGCAAAAAAATCTAAAATTGAAATAATTATTAATTAATTTTATTTAATAAAGAAATAATTATGGTAAATTTTGTTAATTAAATGTTCTTTTTTGTATTGTGAAGTAGAAATTTGAGGTTGTATTTTTTTCTTATGAATTTATTAAGAAAATGAACAAAAAAAAAACAATCTATTGGCGATTGATTTTAAAGAACTAATTAAAGTTGAAGAACAGGTAATAAAAAAGTAATATCAACGTTTAAAATATAGAAAAACAAAATGTGCATTTTAATGAAGGAAAGCACCAATAAAAACAGTTTGTGCAAATAGTTTTAATCGCAAATAAGTGCAATAAACATATTATGTGGCGCCAAAAACCACTAAAAAAATAATAGAAAAAACAAAATAGGGAATTACACTGCGCGTTAAATAGGGCGATCTCACATTTTATGTAATTAATGGGAATCGTGGAAAAGTACATCGGAACAAATGAAAACACGATATTTTCATGCGGTCATAAATTAGCTAGTCCGTTCTTATCAAGCGATAAGGATCCCGGTTTTTCATTATTATCGGTACGGGCGTCGGCGTTAAACCTGCACACAATACCAGAAACTATGCAAAAGGAAAAATTCGAAAAATTTTTGCCATATTAGATAAAAAATCCAAATATATGGAAATAAAAAGCAAAAAAAAGTAATCGCTGCACTTATTGGTGACAAGAATCCTGTATTATTTTTTTTTGCTTTATTCTACGAGTACTTAGTATATCTAGTTGAATCAGTGGCGGTGGACTCAGGTGAGCGAGTGTGGGTAGGAAAGGAACACGGTATGAAATATTTTAGATATAGCGGTTAGTTAATTAACGTTCGTCGTCGCAGTTAAAAGTTTGCTTTGTGCGGTTTTTGTTTTTTGTTTTTTTTTTCCTCTTTCAAACGTTTCAACTGTTTTTAACTGTTATTATATTATATCTTGAATTACGTGAATGAAGTTGACGGAATGACGGATGAAAACAAATGACAAAATGTAAATTTGTTTCTGTGTTTATGGCGGGCTCATATACGGTGTTTTTCCCCTTTTGAGTGAAAATAGTTTTTTTCCTATTTGATATAAATTATTAGTAAATTTACCGAAGAACGCAATATGAAGCAAGTGTTTGCTGCAGTGTCCTTAGTTTTTTTATTGATTTTGGTCCTTCTTGGTGACCAAGGACTTCATTCCTATGCTGATGGTGAGTTTTTTTTTTCCTTAAATTGTAATTTAAGTGCTCGTTTTATTTACTTTTAAAAGAATAATTAAATAAATTATGTATTTTTAATACTTTAATTTTAAGTTTATGGAAAACTTTGATTGATTAAAATTATCCATTTAGTATAAAACAGTCTTTATTGATTTTGTTTCCTTTTATTAGTTTTAATGATTTTGTTGGTTATCAAAGTACAAGATATCAATTACAATTAATATTGGTTATTTTGAAGTAACTTTTTTTGAATTTCTTTGCTTTAAAAGATTTTTTTTTGTATTTATTTAATATTATTTTAAATGATCGAAATTTAGAAGTAATCTGGAAGGTAATTAATTGAAATTTAAAAATATTTCACCAAAAAGTTATCAAAGAAATGAAATTTAAAAAGTTCAAAGACAAAATGCTTCATGGAGGGAAAACCAGAGCATTATAATAAATCATTTTTAATGACAAAATAAACATTTATTAAACTTGTCGTTATTATTATTACTTTTTCTTTTAATTCAGGCAGTTTTTTAATTTACTTTGTTTTTTATACTTTTATTGTATTTAAGTAACGTGAATTAACAAAACAATGAAATTTTTGGAGCAGATATTATTTTTTAGCAATTTCTTTTGGTTTCAATTGCACTTATGTAACTTTTTAATTCGGTAAATTTTGTTTTCGACTAAAAAATACAACAATATAATTTTATTACGTTTATGAAAGTAAAAACAATTTAATAATTTCAAAAAAATTAAAAAAAGTTGTAAAATATTAAACTCTGTGCACATAAGGCACAAAAAAAATGTATAAAATGAAAATATAATCATATTATGTTATTTTACAAATCTTTTATTATTGAAAACGTTTTAAAGTACCTCATTATTTAATTTTTCAAATCCTTTAGTTAACTTTAAATGTAATTACTTCTCATTACAAAAAATATTTGATTGATAAAGTTTTTTATAATTCTAACAAATGTGTTAAGTATCATAAATATCAAAAATTCACTTTTAAAAACTGAAAAGGACATAAAAATGACACAAAAAGTCATAAAAGCGACGAAATTTCTCAAAAATCCTGAGCTAAAATGACTAATCCGAATTCTTGCTCAACACAATTATAATCCAAGCCCATAAAGAGTCATTTTTTGTCGGATATTGCACAATTTTTAGCAATACATTTATTTTTATTCGGATAATTCAATGTCGATTTTTGCACAAATCCGATAATTAAAAATTAATTAACACTTGTTTCTTACTAAAACTTGAAATCTACCACAAGTAATTATATTAATAATTCATAATATTGAATTGTTTATAAACAATTTATTCTTATATTGAAATTTCCTCATTTTTAATCTATATGCAATCGTTTGTTTTTCGTTAAAAAGCGTTAAAGAAATATGGTGAACATCAAGAAGTGGATATATGAAAATGGTTTAGCCTTAATTAGTAAAACAACATTGCTCGTCTAATGATAATAATAATAATAATGAAGCTATTTACACTATTTATTGTAGATGTATGTGTGTACGTGATTGCACCTAATGTCGACTGTTTATTTCATCTAATTAACGACGTCATCGCTTTTCTCCTCCAACTTTTTTTTTGTCATTTTCACTTGTTCTGTTCGTAAGAGTATTATTCTTATCACGACATCTACATAAATATTGTTGCGAGCGTAATATTTAACATATTTTGTTTTTAATGTTAAATTTTTTAAATTTAATTGTTTCTGTTTTTCCTGGATTTTCCATTTTCAATTGACTAAACGTGTTAATGAACTTTTAAGATGTCTATTGTTTTTCTATTTGATTTAAAATAATTGTTTTAAAAAGATTTTGAAAAGGTAAAGCGTGTTCGTGACTTTTATGATTTGTTAAAACTTTTTATTGTTCTGGTGGTTCCGTCAGACACCATAAATATTGAAATTATAATTCGTTCATGGTTTTCGTTCGGTTTCTTTGTTGCAATCGTTGGATGTGCTTATTAAAAAAAAAACTATATTGTACTTTTGTAATGTAGGAAATAAGAAAGTTCACTGATTTTTTTGTTTATTTAATTTTTACCTATTTATTTATTTATATATAAATAATAATTTTTGTTTTCAAATGAATGGAAATTACAATTTCCACTTTCCATTTAATTTGCTACATTTTATTTTCTGTTGCATTAAATTTCTACAAAATGATGTGATATTGTAATTTTTTTATTTGCCAGCTGGATTGCTATTAATTGTATAAAATTTTATTTAAATTTTACTTTTTTACTTTTTTACTGTTCTAGAAAAAAAAATATGATTTTTAATTTCAAAAAGAAGAATAATTAAAAAAATAATAAAATGCGATTGAATAGATTCATTAAAAAAATTCCATTTGTTTTCGGTTTTAATTTTAATGCTTCTTTATTAAATAATTATTCAAATAAAACGTAATTATAAGCTTTCTTACTTTTTTTATTACATACTATACTTTGAAAAAGTTTTTAATAACGATTTAATTATCATTTTAAGTAAGAAATAAAACAATTATTAAAAATTATATTATTCGAAACGATTTTTGAATAATTATATAAATTAATTAATTAAATGGAAAAAATGTTTTTGCCACATGAACTTTTGTAATGATTATTTTGTTTCTTGGCCCATTTAAAAAAAAAAGTATAGTTTTGTCCAGTCACGTACAGTTCGTCCAAAAACGATTGCTTTTGTAATCTAAAAAAATTGTTTGGCATAGAATAAATTTTGATAATTAATTCTAAGCAAACTATTTGAGATAGAATGAAATAAATGATTGGTTCCTAATAGATATTTTAATAGTCTATCTAAATAATTTATACAATTTTCCATATATTTTTGATTTTTCATTGAAAAAAATGTGTTTTTTAATGGTAACCATAGAATGATATCGCAAGAATATCTGATATGCCAATTTCTCATTAATTAATTAATTTTTCTTTGATATATTATTGCTTGAATTCAAAATTTGAAATAAGTTTTCGTTTGGCAATAGTTAAAATTTGTTTGATCAGTATTATTAATCGGAAAATACGTTTTTTTTTATAAAGATGGATACAGTATAAAAAGCAGTTTCTTAAAACTAAAAAACCGTTGTGATTCATATATTTTCATGGGCAAAGCAAAAACCAATAAAAATTACAATTAATAATTTGTTTTCCACCTGTCATCCACGAAATTAAAACTTTAATTATTGTAATTATCTTTGCGTGTCCTATTAAATTATTTGTTGCATGCATGTAACATTGTAATGTTATCACAAAGAGCATCAAAATATAATTTCCATCGGATGAGCATTTTAATCATGTTTTAATTAGCAGCGTTTACACCTGAGCAAATTATTTAAATTCAATCTCTTCAGCATATACTGTTTAAACATAAAGCAGCATAAGTAAACTTTAAAAGTTAAATATTTAAATTTGCGCGGCTAATAATGCACATAATAAAGTAGTTAAATATTGTGAAATTATTAATTAACTAATTAATTAACAATTTATAAAGTAATTGTTTTCGTATTTATACATACTATATACCTTTGCGTATTTTATTGAATTGTAAAATATTTAAAGTCATTGGCGTCATTTTACGAAAAACGAAAACGTAATCACAGCACGCAAAAGGAAGTGATATTTTTAAAATTGCCATCTGTAGAATACGGCAATCAGTCTCGAGATTACGTAAAGTGTCCGATAATTGTCCGATAAGTTATTAATTTCAGTTTCAAGTGGTTTTCCGTTTGCAAATATAAATTGAAAAGCTGCTAAAAACTTTTTGACACACTAATACTTACAGACGCCAATGGATAATTATACATCATCATCATCATAGTTAACAACAATTTCGGAGATTGTTTATATCGATTCACTAGTGCTATAAATATAGGTATAAAAAAATTATTTGTCAATATATTTAACCGATTGCAAAGCGCGATAATAGCGTTTTAATTGAGATCTGTTCCATTATTCAGAAATAAAATATACAATCAATACTGATCAACGAGCTAATGACGCACGAAAGACGCTCTTTCAACTCTCGTCAACAATAAACTTCAATATAATTTATAATATTATATTGTAAATGCTGATCTATTTTTTAATCTTTTTTTTTAATCAAGTAATCAATATTGATTACGTGCAAAAAAAAATAGTTTTCCTCCACTTCCGCTTTTATAAGGAAAATCTTCGCATTTTCTATTCGTTTTTTTTTCTTTTGATGACCTTAGAATATAGTAAAATGTAAAAACTTAATAAAAAGCTAAAAAGAAAAAAACTGGATTGGTTTCCTAGACACAAGGACGTTTAATTATGCACAGTACACATAAGGTGTAAATGAATTTGTGCGCTAAAAATAGTTGCGCAAAGTATTTATTTGTTTTTCTTTGTTTTTCAGGTGCTATGGTAGTGGACGCGGACTTTAAGGACTTTGTCAGCAAATATTTGATTTCCCATCGAGGAGATGAGCTGTCGTCTTTCGATGATGCTGGAAACGATACCAGCGAAGAGCCGACTTTCGTAGGTAACTACTTTAACGTTTTCCTATTTTTTTTTCCTTTTTTGTTCTTTTTTATTCTGTGGTTGTTACAATATTCTCATTAACGGTTCATTAACGAGAGATGTACCTACATTGCTGAGAGCTCGTGCGTAAATCGCCAATATATAATTGTTAGATTAGATTATTATCGAGTGCATGCTAATTAAAATCGGTTCATTCCTGTTTGCAAACTTGAAACTCATAAACAAAAAGGTTAATTTTAGCAAATGCTGATTAAGTTTTAATTGAAATTATTAGTTGTCGTTTCTGTATTTTAGAGGTGTTTTTTTTTTAATTTTAGTAATAATTTATTAAAAATTTCATTTCTTTCTTTCTTAAATATTAAATTTTTAGATGATTTTCTGCGTTTTTGTCTGTATTCATTACATTTTTGAGTTTGAGTCTTAGAAATTGGTAATAATTTCTTTTATTTTTAATTTATGGGATGATTTGAATGAATTTTTAACAAAAAGTAATTTTTAAATAAATAAAATTTGTATTGTGAGACTTTTGAAAACATTAAGTTGGCAATCGGATGAAAATAACATTTAGCTGATATTACCATTTTAACAAAAATATTTTCCGGTTGTTTATTAAAAATTGCTTTTGTAAAAATTAGGGTTAATTATTTTAGGGTTAATAAACTGAAGTTTGAATCATCCGCTTCATACAACTGTTTTATTATTCTCATTTTTAAATTATGTGTATTCTGTTCATAAAACAGTTTTAATATTTACTTTAATCCTAAAAAAATAATCCAAAACATTTTTTTTCTTAGTAAATTGCTTGTTTATTTTTAAGTTTAAATGTCTAAATTAATTTATATTTGCCAAGTTTGCGCAGAAATTTTTTTTTAATTGTCCAGTCGAGAATTATATTAACTGCGTAGGGTATAAAAAAAAAAACTTATTTTGAAGTGCTAAATACGAAAAAAAAAATAACATGAAAAACAAAAATAAACAACTTAAATATTAAGACTATTAATATTTTTTTAAGTTGTAAATAACTACGTTTTAATAATCTCTTTTATGTTTCTAATTAAAATTTTCTTTTAATTTTTTTAATTTTATTTTAAGGAATTATCCGATTAAAAATTCTTTTAGTGTTTTTTTGCTTAGGAAAGTAGTTGAACTTCTTTTAAAAACTTTAATTTTAAAATTAAATTGTTATTTACAAATAATAATAAAAAACTATTTGAAAACTTGATTTTCCAATATAAAAACAACTTAAAACTGTGAATAATATAAAAAAATGTTTTTAATTACTTTCAAAGGTTTAAAATAAATAAAATTTGAATGTTTTTAATATCAATTGACTACTTTTAAATGTTTCGACCAATTTAAAAAAAATCTTGATATTTGCCTGTAAACAATATGTGAAAAATAAATAAATAAAAACATTTTTTTTATTTAAGTATTTTTTATAACAAATAACTACGTTTTAAAATTCTCATAACTAAAATATTACCTTCATTTTCATAAATTAACATAAATAACAACAAAATTAAAGTCGCACCTATGTTTTACTTCAGATTTTGTTGCAGAAGAAGAGGAAGATTCGTGGTCAATCGTATGGTACATAGCCAGCTTCAGCGGCCTAATCCTGTTCTTCCTGATCGTGTCCTGTTCCGAATGGTGCTGCCGATCCTACGTGAGACCGTCTTCATCGCACTCGGCCGCTCTGCATTCGGCGCATCCAATGTCCGCCTCTTCGGTTCCCACAGTGCAAGAGACTCAGCCGCCCCCAGCTTACGATCTGTTCGCGCCGCCCAGTTACGAAAGTCTAACGGGTTGCGGGTCGCAAAGTAGAGCAAACGAAAAAAGCGAATACGATGTGTACGTGGTGCCGGTCCATGCCATGAGAATGCTACAACAGCAAAACACCAACAGCTTGGAAGACGAACCCCCGAGCTACACGGCAATTAGCTTTGCGGAAAGTCAACGGCAACGTTCTAGTTGATTGCTGGCTCAAATTCAATTTATAACTTCAGGGTCTCCATTACCATTATTATTATTATTATTATTGTGATTATGTACTCTAAAGTGAAGAGATTGAGTTTTGTGCGGACTGAATAAACTGTATTCTTTTTTTTAATTACCAATGTTAAGCCAACGCCAAAGACTGGAATATTTTATAGATCTTTATTTCTATTATTACTTGTAACTTGTACATAAAAGTGTATTTTCTAGAATAAATCAAGTCAGATGAGTCACTACACGCGGAAGTTTGATGGTATTTTTTGTAATTTTTAAAAATATAATTAAAATTGCGTATTGCGTATATTATTAATATAATATCGGATCCTATAATTAGCTAGTCAATAAAAAAAAATTATTATAATATTTTTACGATAAGAAATAGAGATTTCAAATGAATGGCATTCGATAGAGGACCTCTTAAGGAAGCGATGAAGCTAACTTTTATTTAGTTATTAAGATCGAGCCCTTAGGGCAGATTTTAATTTTTACCTTTTTTTTTTTGGCAATTTTCGAAGCATTTTTCCTGCTGTTTCCGCATAAAATTTAAAGAAAAGCATCTTTTGCATTATTTTCAATATAGATAGGGTCCTTTTCCATATAGTATAGCAGAATCGGTTAAAAATTCCTTAAAAAATACAATTATTGATTTTTTCCTACCACAGTGAAAGACTAATTTTCATAAACTTTTTATTAATTTGTAGAGAATTGAATTTCCTAGAAGACTGTAGTTTTTAAATATTGCTGTTATTTAATTTTTTAGAGGATGTTTTATTTTTAAAATCTGCCTATTTATTATTATATGAAGTAAAAAAATAACTGCTGTTAACAATATCAAAAGCGGGTTAAATTTGCTTTAAAAAGGCATTTAAATTGTTAAAATATCTGAAGTGGTTCAAAAGTTATTAAATAATTTCCGAAAGTTCGATTTGATGGCCGCCATTGGAGTGAGTGGAGGGAACGCGAACTTGGCGGCCATTAAAAATGCACGCGAAAAAAATAGTAACAATCTTTTTTTACTGCCGTTTTAATTGGTTTTATGCACTGTAATTGCAATATTATATGTAATTTACCAAACTACAGCTAAAACAAAACTTATTTTGTTGAATAAGTATTAAAAATTTGAATTAATCGATTTTGTTACTAACTTTTTTACATGTAGTTTAAATGGCGGCTGAGTTCGCGTTCCCTACAGACCATTTTTATTGCAGATTTGAACTTTTAGTTTCGGAGGCAATTTTAATGCGTTTTTCTTCTTGTTTTCGCATGAAATCTACAGAGAAGCACATTTTTTATTATTATCAGTACAAAATTGGGTCATTTTCATTATACTTAGATTTTTTTTTCTACAAAAGTAAACGACAAATTAAAAAAAAATTAATATCAAATTGTAGAGAATTGAATTTTCTTGGAAACTGTGAATTAACTTTAAATTATTGCTGTTGTCTTATTTTATGCAGGGTTTTTTAATTTTGAAATTTATTTTTTTATATTAATTTTAAAATTAAAATTGGACCACCATTAATAATTTTAATAGCAGATTAAATTCGCTTCAAATTGGCATTCAAATCGTTCAAATAACTTATTTGGTTGAAAAGTTATTAATTATTTTCTAACCGTTCGTCATTATTAGCCTCTTTGCAACAAAATTTCCTCTTAGTTATTTGTTTATTAAATCTAATTACTAATCCGATCTTAATGGTGTTTTTTTCATTTATTTATTTCCAATTAAATTTTAATTATTACAATCATATAGTTACCTTCCATTGATTTCTATGTGAAAACAGCTAGAAAATCTCATTAAAGTGACCAAAAGGCAAACTAAAAGTTACAAAAGGAGAAAAGGGCCTAAAACTAACGGTAAGGGATAGGAATTTCAAACAGATTGCTTTTCGATAGAGGACAATCATAAATTGCATTCTTTTTAACGACAAGAGAAACGGAGCAAAATTTGTATTTCTCTTTTTATAATAATAATAGTTGCTAATTGTCATTATTATCTTGAAGCGAATAGCCGAATAAGGCCCTAGTCCGATAATCATTTTTCAAAATCAATAAATAAGTGCAACTAATATTAAAGTAACTATTCCTATTAAATTTGCATTTGATAAGCGCATCCCTAGTGGGGGCAAGTGTGATGACGTGTTCTGCAGCATAGAGCGATGCGCTCAGTGCGCTCAGTGCAGTTAGTCAGCCGCCGGCCGCTGCCGCGTACGGACGTGTCCCGCAGCGGAATTTTCCGCGAACTCGTCTTTATTTACATCGCGTCCCGCTTTCATCCCAATAATGGATTTAAGGATAACACATTCAAGGATATTGAGGATTACTACTCTTGTAAGTAATTTTTTTATTATTTATTAGTTTTCTGTCGAAGTTATTTTAGAAAATTAATCAAAGCCAATTAATTAATAAAATATTCTATTAGTAATTAACTGTTATTGTAGTTCATGGCAACAAAATTTTAAAAATACTATTGGAGCTTCGGTGCTCAATTATTTATTTCAATAAATTGAATTATAGGAAATAATTTTAAAATATTGTAATTAAAGGTCCTTTAATTTAATATAGGTTAATAATTATTTCTTCGAGAATTCTTGTTTTGCTTTACTTTTTTTAATAAGAAAATTTTAAATCTAATTATGATATTGTTATCATTTTCTTTCATTATGGTTTTACAGGACAAGCTAAGCCACCGCTGGGGCAATCATCCCCTCTAGGCGAGAAGTGAGCCCAGCTGCCCCCGATGTCGATTCTTCCTGGATGCCTTGATGTTGTTCCTCTCTAGTTAACGGTTGTGAGTCCTTCAGGAGTCCCGCACCCTTCTTCTTCTTCGAATGGATGTACTCACCCTCACTCGTTCGGCTGCCCCCACACGTAATTTCCATCTTCAAAGGATTAAAGGATGGATAACACCTTATCGAAGGATGTCAGCTCTTGTAAGTACTTTTTTTTTCTTTTTAAATGTAATTATTAATACAAATAAGAAATAATAAATTAAATCAGATTTTCTAGATCTTTTTACTTTTA
>JASKGO010002396.1:0-12214 GCA_030556065.1 Holobus sp. GC000080
AGGGTCAACTTGCGAATTAATCTGAGCGAAATGAAATCCCAATAATAGAAAACGCAAGCTCCCTTTTATTCACATTGCATTGAGCATTTTCCTTCGGATAGGGCAAGAAGGGCAAGAAGGGATATTCATTATGCCGGTTCATTCGACCTTTCATCCTCGGCCTGAAAGAGCGACAGGTGCATTAAACTCGCAGCCACGTAGTTAGCAACAACAACAACGCACACACGATCGAAATGTCAGTTTGTGCGTTTTATTACCGCAAACTTATTTATATTTTATTGCGCTTTATCGCTTTTACTTTATTATGCGATGCATCTCTTCTTCGCCTTCGCAGGGCAGAGATGTATTTAGTTAGCCAAGTAATAACTGACACATCTTTATAACGTCGACAGTTAACAATTTACAAACACAAAGTTCACCACGAGTAAAGTATAATACATTCACAAGCAAACTATTGAAGCGTGGGCGAGATTGCAATTTATTGGCTGAAAAAATTTAATTGGATATCGTCGAAATCTTATTATTGCCTGGACCGAAAGCAGTGGCGTGCGCTTTTGTTTATCTGGGAGCTTTATAAATGTTTTACTGCTGGTTTTTATACTATATATATATACCTTCAGGTTGAATCCTTTCTGAGTTTTATTGTCCTTTAAACAAAAGCTGTGCATCGTTACGTTTCCATTAAAAATATATTGCCTTCGAGGATTTCTTCATGAGTTTTCAAATAAATTTTCGTAATTGGAGATTTGGGATTTTTTTTTCTTTCTTTAATGAAAATTCTTATGTGCTCTATCAAAATTTTAACGTTTCGTTTGGGGTTTCAATTTCAAAAGAAATTTAATTAAAAATCTAAACTCAACGCACTTAATTGCTCATTTGAGACTAATTGAATTCTTTTAGTACAGGTTTTGTTAATTTTTATTTGCTAAAAGTTTTTTGTTTTATTTTAAACTTCTGGGAATTTACTTCTGCAGGGTGACCCTTGAATTTTATTTTAAAATCTAATTTCTATATTTCCTATATGAACTGTTATCCAAAACTTTTATTGAAGTAATTTACTTAGTACAGTTTTAGTGAGTACTCCCGTTGGAATTTTAAATTTTAAAAATTGTTTTTTACTTCGTTTTCGAGACATTTATTTCGTTTTCAAAATTGTCTTGTCACAGCTATGTCTTGGAAGAAAAAGCTGCCATATCTTTAGGATTTGTTATGCTATTTTGATCATTCTTTTTGATCCTCAGAATGCCTTCCATAATTTATTTTTGACGCAAATTTTTCAGTATCAAATAAACTAATTTAAATAAAATGAAATAATTTAATTATTTAAAATAACACCCAGTAATAAAATTTAATGTTTGGAAAACACTTATGTTTGGAAAATAATTTGAAATAAAACGCGGCACATAGCATACATTTTTAATACATTTCAAATTTAATTTAATTCATTACACCGATGCACTTTTTATTGGCCAAATACTAGAAGCTATTTTTGTTTTTTGTTTTTGTAAATTCAATTGATTCTTTTGAAATGCTTATCCACAACGAATAAAAAACTTGAAGAAACCTTTGATGAAAATATCCTGTTTATTGGTATTTACATTGCTAAGAAAAAAGGGATGAAAAAGGGAACATTCGCAATACTACATGTGTGCTGTCTCTCTGTGTATGTCTAGCGGGGAATTCTGGTAACGATGGCGGTCCAGGAAATGGAACCGGCGGAAATAGCGGCAGTGGCGGCGGCGGCAAACAACACACCCGACGCCGTACGCAACGTCGCGTCACTCATAACGAGAAGAGATATCATTCAGGTTTGCACCACCATCATCATATACGAATTCGTTTCGTTCGTCCCTCCTTTTGTAGCCCCCGAACGCGGATCGTTATTTTTTGTTCGCTCCTCTCCGCTCTAGCTCTTTTGAATAATTAAATCGACTTTTCGATGTGGCTTTTCTCTCTGAGCGGCAACTCGAGCGTCGTTTTGTTGTTGTTGTTGTTCTTGTTGATTTTTTGATTGTTTCAGTAAACTGTGTATACATTTCCTTGTATACTCTAATATATATGTTGATATTTTAAAACATTGTTATTTTTGCTATTTGTACTCTTTGTCGCTCATTTATTTGCATGCGATCAATGTCGCTGAATTCGTTTAATTTGTTTATTTGTTGTCTCTGCATGTTTATTATTTGTTTTGCAAGTTTCTGGGGGTGAGTCGAAGGGTGTCAGTCCGGCCACGAAAGCCCTGCGAAGGGGCAACAGACGTCTCACACGTAATGAGAGTCGTTACCATTCCGGTAAGTCTCAATAATAATAATACTAGCAGTAACTGTAGCAATATCCGAAGGGTTTCCAAACACGCGCGCAATTTTCTCTTCTCTATATCCTTTCCACTAACGTTTCTGCTCAGCATTATTTTATTATCAATGTTCAAAGTTTGCCTTTCCTCTAAAATCTAAATAATAGGAATTCTACAACAGTTCTCTAGAAATTATTATTAAACAAGTTTGAAATACCATTAATTATTAACGGAGATTGATGATGATAAGAGATGTTTTGATCAAGTATTTAGAGGTATTCAGTTTAAAGTTTATATTGGGTCTGTCTTGTTATTGGGAATTGCAAAAGTTTCTTCGATAATAAAATTTAAGCATTGTTAACGGACAATTTATTTTTAAGTAATTTTCATTAAAAAAAATATTAAAACGTTATCACAATTACTTTTTTTTTTTTTTGTATTCTTAAAAATTAAAAAGATAGAAAAATATTATTTTAAAAAAGTGGCAGGCAACTTTATGCTGCATTTTCCGGCCAATTCATTCATTACTTATAGCGTTTTTATTGCATTAATAGTTCTCCCAGGAAAGTTAAAGTAGGTTATTGCCGAATTGACAATTCTTGCAGCACATCTATTCCCTCTTATACACGTCTAGTTGTTGTGTGTGTAAACTTTATTGCCACTTTATTCTTTTCGGTCGCGCCCATTTCGACTATGGTGCAAACTTCCACTCTGGAAGTGTTGGTATAAAAAGATCTCCGAGATGCAATAAAGTTAGCAAGGCTCTCTGGCTTGACTTTGCCACTGATAAAACTTGTACATGCATCCGCAATAATATTTCGAAATTTACGTCTCTTTGCTTGAAATTTATATTTCGCTTTTGCTGAGAAAGAGGCGGTCGCAACAGTTATGGTACACACCAACCAAGTCCCATCATCGTTATATTTTTTCTTTCTCTCATCCCTTTTCGTGTGTTTCGTGTCTATCTTTTAGTTCGCGCCATCCTCGGGGGTAAAAGCATACAGCAACTGATACAAGCCAGACATTTCGAGTAAATTTATGTTACATCACATACCTACTTACTAAATGTTGTTCAAGTCAAACGGAGAAAAAGAATTTTTGCATGCACAATGGCGGTGACTGGAATTCCGAAGCACTTGCTTGGCAATCACATTTCTTGACAATTTTTCGCCTGCTACATTTCGTTTTTTTTTTGATTGGTTCTTCTAAGGTGGCAAATATTTGAATAATATAGAATTCATCCTTTTTTCACTGTCTATTATTTAACAGCTTAATTACTAATATTTTTAATATTAAAAAAACGTAATTAATCATCGAAAAAAAACCTTTCGCTTCTTTTGGAAATCAAAAATTAATTCTGTCTGCTTGCTTTGTGGGCTCTATTTTAGAAACGGCATTTGGTAAATTAGTTCTTCCTAGTCGGCAAGTATGACCTTTTTGGTGTCCGTATGTGGTTTGATCTAATTGCACGACGCATTTGCCTTGGCGAACAATGCTATAATAATTCGTTTGTGGAATTTGTAGAAGTGCGCCAGGAAGCCGTTCAGCAAGCCTTGGCACAGGCGATGCAGAGTCGCCACAAACCATCGTTGCCGATGCCCTCCAAAAGAACTTCAGTTATGGCCAGAAGTCCGGACAGGGATCGACATGACTCCGGTAATTATGACCCAATATTTGTTTAGAGTTATCGCTGAATAAGCCAACGGATCGGGTGGTAGCCTATTGAAAGCCAAACTTCATATTATTGGCAGTGTTCGTCACAGACTCAACATGTGCGTTACTTGCAGACAAAGCCGGCCCCACATTATTTACTCGCTTTTGTTAACTTCGGTTGAAAGTTAAGTTAGGTACCGAAGTTGTAGTCACTTAGGGCTTAGGGTCTGCTTCCATCGGAGAGCATACATGTTTGTAGTTTCCAACAAGTCTGCGACACGATCCGCCGAATAATTATACCTGTTCAAACTAATACGTTCCTGTACGCGATCACATATGAATCATTCATAAAGCCTGGAGGCATGTTAGTCATCAATATATTCGGCAATTCGGCAAGTTGATGGTCAGCAGTTATGATGTTTGTTTTCCCTGTGTAGAGTCTTCTTCAGATGAAGACAGTATAGTGAACGAGGAGGCCAGCACACCCGAGAAGCCTGGACGCACTCCTCAAATGCTACCGCCGCCGCCCATGTCGGACACGAGTAGCACCGGGTCGCCGCCGCCTCCACATCACAGGCAACGATTGCCGGCGCCGCCACCTGTATGGGATCATCCCTCTTCGAGGAATACCGACATCACGGACATTTCGCGAGAAATGCACAATTTCAGGCCTTGTAAGTCCCTCATGTCGATAGCTATTATTGTTTCCGAGTACCGCGTCCGTTTGTCATAAACTGAGAATCGCGATAACGTCTTTGATGTGTGCAGATTCGCAGCCGCCGGATGTTACTCACAATACCGCCCAAGGAGGCGGAAGACGCAACACCGGTGCTGATAGGGTCAATCATTACGCAACAACCACGTCGAACGACACAATAAGTACAGGTACCGGTCGATGGAAAGTGTCGGCGAAGATACAACAATTACTCAACACTCTCAAAAGGCCCAAACGCAGACCGTTACCCGAGTTCTACGAAGACGACGACATCGAACTGGAAATTGCTGCCAATCCGAAGGATCCGAATGCTCCCAAACCAGAAGGTATAATTTTCTGCTTTGTTTCCCCGCAGTTTCCATGAAATAAATTGTTTTAAAATGCCGAAGTTTGCTCGATGCATATTTTATAAAATCAACTAAAATTCTGTGATACATCGCTATTAAAATATCATTTCAAACTTGAATATTGACTTTGCTGCGAACAAACAAAAAGCTAATTTAATATTTGATAATATTTCTTTGATTGTTACGGAACATATTTCACCGTTTGAAAGTTTCTTAGCATTTAAAAAGAACTTTTGCCGAGGAAAATAAAATATTGTCTTAACTTATTTTTAATGGCCGATACATAGTAAACTTTTAGCAACTTTTTTACATCCAATATGGAGCGAAATTTTCGCGAACAATTTATGTTCAAATATTTAATATTATGGTGGGGTGAATGTGCACGGGTCCTTTATTAGGTTTTGCCAATATAGCGCGCGACTAAAGCAATAACAATATTATTGTCCTCCGGGCAATTTAAGCAATTTGAATTCTGAATAAATTAACATGATTTATAAAATAGTGCAATAAATTTGTTATATAGGTGGATGCATGACTCCGGCAGTGGGCGAACAATTGATCGTTCCTTCTGGCTTGCCTAGGAATATCGAAACGGCTATTAGCCGATACGGTTCGGCTTCTTTTAAAGCTTCAGTAGCCACGGTACTCGACCCAAATGGAAAACTAACAACCACATTAACGTACGGGAAATTGCAAAGTCGATCTTACAAGATTGCCTACGCTCTCCTCACCAAAGCGTTTAGTCGCAACGGTGATACAAGTTTAAAGTGTGGCGATCGCGTAGCTCTCGTCTATCCGAACAATGATCCCATTAACTTCCTCTGCGCGTTTTATGGATGCTTACAAGCGGGAATCGTACCGGTGCCCATTGAGGTGCCCATAACGAGACGCGACGCCGGTTCCTTGCAAATCGGTTTTCTGTTGGGCAGTTGTGGGATACAAGTGGCCCTTACGTCGGAGGCATGCCTGAAAGGATTACCGAAGTCTACGTCTGGAGAAGTGGCGCAATTTAAAGGATGGCCTAAGTTGCATTGGTTCGTCACGGAGCACTTGGCGAAGATACCCAAGGACTGGGTGCCCGCGCCCAGATTGACTGACGAAACGCCAGCATACATCGAATACAGCACAGATCGCGATGGCTCAGTTATGGGTGTTACGGTTACACGTGCCGCAATGATCTCGCACAGCCGCACGATATCTATGGCATGCAGCTACACCGAAGGAGAAATTATGGTCTGCGTATTGGATTTCAAACGCGAAGTGGGCTTGTGGCATTCCGTATTAACGAGCGTACTAAACGGCATGCATGTTATTTACATTCCCTACGCGCTCATGAAAGTGAATCCTGCTAGCTGGATGCAAATGATCACCAAGTATAGAGCGAGCGTTGCAGTTGTTAAATCCAGGGATTTGCATTGGGGATTATTGGCTACGAAAGATCATAAAGACATTAATTTGGGCTCATTGCGTATGCTCCTTGTTGCCGACGGGGCCAACCCGTGGTCTCTGAGCTCTTGCGATCAATTCCTGGCCGTTTTTCAGGCCAAGGGTCTAAAACCGGACGCCATTTGTCCTTGCGCCAGTTCCAGCGAAGTTCTTACCGTTTCCGTCAGACGTCCAGGACGCGGCGGGACCAATTCCACCGGAAGGGGCGTTCTCTCTATGCAAGGTACTGCCAAAGTAGTAAAACCAATAATAAAATTCACTTACGGAATGTGCTGTTTTAGGACTTAGTTATGGCGTCGTTCGTGTAGACCAGGAAAACAGTTTGACTTCACTCACCTTACAGGATTGCGGACAAGTAATGCCCGGTTGTGTTATAGTGGTTGTTAAAATGGAAGGGCCTGCTCACCTTTGTAAAACTGATGAAGTCGGGGAAATCTGCATTAACTCCGGTTGTACTGGCACGCAATATTGGGGTCTACAAGGGTTAAGTAATAGCACTTTTAAAGTGCAGCCTTTGGGATCCGATGGGAAACCAATCTCAGATGCGGAATACACTCGGTCTGGGCTTTTGGGCTTCCTGGGACCCGGAGGATTAGTTTTTATTTGCGGTTCTCGGGATGGCTTAATGACCGTTACTGGTAGAAAACATAATGCTGATGATATCATAGCCACCGTTCTAGCGGTAGAACCCATGAAATTCATCTATCGCGGAAGAATTGCCGTTTTTAGTCATAGAGTATTGCGGGACGAAAGGATTTGTGTAATTGCCGAACAGAGACCGGACTGCAGCGAGGAAGAGGTAAAAGATAATGCCGAAAGCTCTGTGAAATCCGCTAAAACATTTGCTTGCAGTCGTTCCAATGGATGTCTCGCGTCCTGCAAGCTGTCGATTCTATACATCAAGTGGGTATTTACTGCCTAGCATTAGTACCACCGAATTATCTACCCAAAACGCCGCTGGGAGGAATACATTTATCGGAAACCAAGAGGAGGTTCCTCGAAGGCACGTTGCATCCTGCCAACGTACTCCTCTGTCCCCACACTTGTGTCACGAATCTACCTAAACCACGAGAGGTGCACTCAGGTGAGTTATAAACAAATACGATCTGTACATATACCTACCTACTACCTATATACTCGTTCTTGTAAATACCTTTCGGAATTGGTTGTGGATGTTCTGTTAAACTAAACATAGATTCGTACACCACATTTATCTGGTATGTGTGTGTGTTTGGAACTAAAGCGAATTTGTTGTGTTATTGCATTAAGATATTAAACATTCGGCAAATTTGGCTTATTGGCACAGGCAACTAAATTTCAATTTCACTAATAACAGAGAATAACACAACAATTTTAGAGATTCACTTAACTCACACCCATTTAGTCGGGGACAGGTTTATGTTAATTGAATCGCAAACATCATAAGGGAATGATTTGTTGGTTTTTATGAGGTGGTAGTTTAGCGTCCCAGAAACTATCAGCTTTCCCTTGATTAATTCACTACGTTCTTGTACCTCTAACTCTATGAAGGCTTGTGCTTGAGTGATGCTATAGCATGTTGTTCCTCTGCCTTTCAGCAACGGACTGTGTTTCAGACGTTGGACCCGCGTCTGTGATCGTTGGCAACCTCGTTCAAGGTAATAGACTAGCTAGCGCACACGGAAGAGATATGGGCTTGGACGAAGAGAATGATTCCAAAAAGGTACTATCACTCGAAATAAACCAATGCAAAGACTAATGCGCCCAACAATTGTTCCAGCTTCATTTCATCTCGGAAATTCTAAGATGGAGAGCCACGCATACCGCCGACCATGTAATATTTACGCTATTGAACAGTAAAGGAACCGTCGCCAAGACCCTATCATGTTCGGAATTGCACAAAAAAGCTGAACGAATTGGGAATTTGCTTTCGGAGAAAGGACGCATCAATACCGGGGATCATGTAGCTTTAATATTCCCACCTGGATTAGATTTAATATGCGCCTTTTATGGTTGTCTGTACGTTGGAGCTGTGCCAGTCACAATCAGACCACCCCATCCGCAAAATTTGCAAACTACCCTACCGACTGTTAGAATGATCGTGGACGTGTCTCAATCTCGCATCATTCTATCTACTCAAGCTGTGATCAAACTACTGAAATCCAAGGAGGCCAGCAATGTTGTCGATCTGAAATCCTGGCCGCCCATTTTGGACACCGATGATATGCCCAAAAAGAAGATCCCAGTTCCGTATAGAGCGCCTACTGCTGAAATGCTGGCTTATTTAGACTTTAGCGTTTCCACGACAGGCATGTTGGCCGGTATCAAGATGTCTCATGCGGCCGTAACCAATCTATGCAGGAGTATGAAGTTGGCTTGCGAATTGTATCCCAGCAGACACATAGCTCTTTGCTTAGATCCCTATTGCGGATTAGGATTCGCCTTGTGGTATGCAATAGCAATAGCTTTATTCAAACTGTCTACTAATGTTTCCTTTGGAATACTTTTAGGTGCCTCAGTAGCATATATTCGGGCCACCACTCCATTTTAATACCTCCTTCTGAGGTAGAGATAAATCCATCATTGTGGCTTTGTGCCGTGAGCCAGTATAAGGTTCGGGATACCTTTTGTTCCTACGGAGTAATGGAGCTCTGTACGAAAGGGTTAGGATCGTCAGTAAATCAATTAAAGACCCGAGGTGTAAACTTGGCCTGCGTGAGGACATGTGTCGTGGTCGCCGAGGAGAGACCCCGAATGAATTTGACATCGAGTTTCTCGAAACTGTTTAGCGCACTGGGCCTGAGCTCTAGGGCTGTCTCCACTTCATTCGGTTGCCGCGTCAATGTAGCAATTTGTCTCCAAGGAGCTTCGAGTCCGGAACCTTCAAGTGTATTCGTAGACCTGAGAGCTTTACGTAACGATCGAGTTACCCTCGTAGAGCGCGGTAGTCCGAATAGTTTATGCGTAATGGAATCCGGCAAGCTTTTACCTGGCGTTAAAGTAATTATCGCTAATCCGGAAACCAAGGGACAATGTGGAGATTCTCATTTAGGTGAAATATGGGTACAAAGTGGCCACAACGCCAGCGGTTACTTCACCATTTATGGCGACGAAAGTGATTATGCCGACCACTTTAACGCAAGATTAGTGACGGGCAGTACCGGCGAAGTATACGCTCGAACAGGATACTTGGGATTCTTGCGAAGGACCGAAGGGATTGAAACGGGAGTGGGCGAAGACACTGTGGTTGGGGGCAGCGACACTGAATCTCTAGGTTCCCAACAGCACATTACTACTGATGCCCCCGAATTACACGACGCGGTATTTGTTGTGGGCGCGTTGGATGAAACTATAATGCTACGAGGAATGAGGTATCATCCCATTGATATCGAAAACAGTGTTCTTAGGTGCCATAAGAAAATTGCTGAATGGTAATTTTAGTAAATTTCTTTAACCGCTGAATTATTTATTTATATAAAAATGTTTCAGTGCTGTTTTTACTTGGACAAATCTATTAGTAGTGGTTGTGGAATTGGATGGCAGTGAAACAGAGGCCTTGGATCTTGTACCACTAGTCACAAACACCGTTCTTGAGGAACATCAACTGATAGTCGGTGTCGTGGTCGTCGTCGATCCGGGTGTTGTGCCAATAAATAGCCGAGGCGAAAAGCAACGCATGCATTTACGCGACGGATTTTTAGCAGACCAACTAGACCCAATTTACGTTGCTTACAACATGTAAAATGGGCTTCGATTAACCCATTATCGAACGCATTTTGAAAGTATTTTACAAATACCGTTTTATCTAGGCTCAAAATTTTTGACCAGTTAGTATTTAGATAGAAATTTTGATATGTCTAGACTAAAATGCAATGTTCTTCTTTTGCAAGTGTTGTCCCACCACGCCATTATTTCGTGATTTCAATTATCCATAAGCCCCTACTGATCTGAACAAAAGAGGTTTCCTAGAACGCATTTGAAAGTTGTTGATTAGTACATCAGCACAATTTCATACGAATGACAAAGAATTATTCAAAAGTATTCGGCTCAATTTTTAATGTCTCTTAGATCCTGTGTAAGTGTAAATATTAATGGTTCTAGCTAACTTATAGTTTTATAATACCAATATTAAGTTGTACAGAATATTTGCAAGTTTTCTCTGTGCAATAGTTGGCCCAATTCATTGAATGCGTTCTTTTTTGATCTGTAAGCGAACCTATTTTCTGTTCAATGTGATTTTATTATTAAGCCCACAATGACAACAAATTATTTTTGTGTTTCTGTCCATTAGGTTTTTAAGTTTGTTAAATTACTCTAGTCTAATTTAAAGTAATCTGGCCGCTTATTAATTATTCTATTTAATTATTCTTAAGTTATAGTTTATATTCATTGAATTGAATTGGTCTTTTATCGTTGTAATAGCTCAATATTGACTGTATTTTTTTTGTTTACTTTTATGTATTAACATAACAGCATTATAAGATTATTTTAAGTTACTTGCGTATAAAGTAATGGTAGCTCATGATTTTAGCAAGAATTCATTAAAAAGAACAAAATAAATAATTATAGCCAATCAAGCAAATTTCATTTTCTTTATTCTTTCACATGTATTTAACAGATGGACCCTAAGAAAGAACGGCATGTTCCAAAAGCTGCTAATTTCTTATTATTCTTTGGAGTTTCCTAAAGGCTAGTTTTGAATCGGGTATATTGGTCAGAGGCTTCAGACTAATTGCACCCAATTAGTTAGTGTTGTTCTATGTATGTGTGTTAGTAATTAATTTATAATTAAGTTTAAAGTAAAATAAACAATTAATATTCTTATCTATTTTATTGTTGTATTTCAGGTATTTTAATCGAAAACCCAATCAATCAGCTCTTTTCAGAGCTAAAAATTTATATAAACAATATTAATAAAACAGCACACACTTTATCGAACGATAACAGCTCTCTTCAGAGCTAATAATTGCTATAAATAATATTTATATCGAAAGAATCACTTTAACTAATGTGGAAACCGTTTTTAATAAAGAGAACACCAATCGTTAAAATTTGAATTTATCTCCCCGAGTAAATAAGTTCGAGGAGGAAAATTGATTTTTTTTTTCGCGCGTTCCGAAATAAAATTCAATTTTTCGAATCCTTAGAAAATCGGGGATTTGTACCAGGAGTAAATAAGTTCGAGGAGGTAAATTGAAATTTTTTTCGCGCGATCCGAAATAAAATTCAGTTTTTCGAATCCTTAGAAAATCGGGGATTTGTATCAGGAGTAAATAAGTTCGAGAAGGTAAATTGAAATTTTTTTTCGCGCGCTCCGAAATGAAATTTAATTTTTCGAATCCTTAGAAATTCGGGGATTTGTATCAGGAGTAAATAAGTTCGAGAAGGTAAATTGAAATTTTTTTTCGCGCGCTCCGATTTAAAATTCAATTTTTCGAAACCTTAGAAAATCGGGGATTTGTATCAGGAGTAAATATGTTCGAAGAGGTAAATTGAAATTTTTTTTCGCGCGCTCCGAAATAAAATTCAATTTTTCGAATCCTTAGAAAATCGGGGATTTGTATCAGGGGTAAATAAGTTCGAAGAGGTAAATTGAATTTTTTTTCGCGCGTTCCGAAATAAAATTCAATTTTTCGAATCTTTAGAAAATCGAGGATTTGTATCAGGAGTAAATAAGTTCGAAGAGGTAAATTGAAATTTTTTTTCGCGCGCTCCGAAATAAAATTTAATTTTTCGAATCCTTAGAAATTCGGGGATTTGTATCAGGATTAAATAAATTCG
>JASKGO010002397.1:0-63006 GCA_030556065.1 Holobus sp. GC000080
CGTACCTTATGGATTTCTAACTTCTTGACGTCGCACCGAAGAACAAGAACAAGATTTTTTCCGAAAAAAGGACCTCATATTTTCGCAATAAATCACATAAAGTAATAATCATAATTACAGCGAGCGTTTCGTTGTGATTTAGTCCTTGGTGCGCGTGTGTGCGCGTCCTGTTTGTGCATCCTCCGTGTACAGTGCAGTTGGAAACTTTCATTTTCTCCTGTTCGTTGTTTCAGTTTGCAAGAACTTGTATTAGACCAGAACCAGCTCAGTGCGCTGCCGCCGACTCTATGGGACTTGAAGTGCTTGCGAATCCTTCGAATAGGACACAACAGGATTCCGGTGCCTCCGGATAAGTTTGCCGATATGAGGGCCATAGTTATTCCGGTGAGTCTAACAAAATTTCTAAACAATTTTTCCATTGTTTGCATCCTTGTGGTGAAAATCGAATTGATCTTTATAATCAGGACGATGTGAAATTGGATAATTCGAATGCAAAGACGAACATTTTAACGAATCTCAATTTGCGCGCCAATCGCTTAAAAGGCAACATTATTTTGGGCAACTACGGAGTGAGTTTCTTTTTTTTTTGTAATTTTTTATTACACGCATATAGTTTGATGCGCACCAATTTCTCTTTTAAGTGCTTTCTGGTGTAGTTATTACTTAATATTTTGATGCAATCGCTTCTAAGTAATGTGTAATCGCTTATTTAGAGTTTAACGGAATTGGACGTTAGCGAGAATCAGATTGAGATTCTCGATTTGACTGCTGTTGAGCATCTGCAAATTCTACAGTGCTCGAGAAACAATTTGACCCATTTGGTGCTCTACGGAAAAAGTCTGACGTCTATTATTGCCGGAAACAACAGTAAGTTATGAGATTTTAATAGAGGTTGATGGTGCCATTTCTTCTACATATGAGCATCTCTTGTCTTTGGTTTCTTGCACATTATTTTATTCTCTTCTTTGTTAATATTATTATTCCTTTAAAAATCTAATTAAAACTTCCTCTAATGTAAGAATTTTAAGAATATTAAATGCTACTCAAAACACCAAAGTTTTTCTTTCAAACAAAGCTGTCTACATATTTTTTCTAATTAAATTGCAATTGCTTAATTAATAAAATAAGAAAGTTATTAATTGCCATGCACTTTCTTCTATTGGACATTTAAATCACGAATAAAGTGTTAAATGAAAAGTAACAAATCCTTTTTCAAAAGGAATAAACGAAATATCAGTTCATTATCCTCCCGTTGGTCTGAAACATTTGGACGTCTCCTTCAACGACTTGGAATCGCTTCCCGAATGGCTGACGGGATGTCTGGAACTGCGTTCCTTATTCGCCAGCAACAACAACCTGAAGCATCTTCCGGATCGGCTCTTTTGCAACGAAATGCCCTATTTGCATACAGTGCAATTGGCATACAACCAATTAGAAAGCCTGCCGTCCATTCAACGAAAACTAGCCATCCAAGAACTGTTCTTGCAAAACAACACCATTTCCAAACTACCGGAAAACTTTTTCAAGCACGCGAACTCGTTGCGCGTACTAAATCTTTCCAACAACAGATTGTGCGATCTGCCAGAAGCGGACGAAGATCTGCGCTTGGAAAAACTCTTCCTGACTGCCAACTGTCTCACCGACAAATCCCTAGCGAGGATTTCGAAAAGACTGCGATGCCTTAAAACACTACATGCAGCCTACAATAATTTCACGTCGATTCCGGACAACTGTGCTCTGTACTGGACCGACATCGAAGAGCTTGTCTTTTCGGGCAACAAAATTTTGCGTCTTCCCGAAACGGTGGCTTACTTGAAACATGTAATGGTGCTTAGGGTGCATTCTAATTTACTGCAAAATATTCCCAAATTATCCGAATTGAGTTCGTTACGTGTTTTGGATTTGGCTCACAACCAACTCGATCGTATCGATTTGTCCAGTTTGATTCCAGCGAATTTGAAATTTCTGGATCTGTCTTGCAATATGAAACTGCACGTTGATTCGCAACAGTTTCACAATTACCGGACGCATCGGCCTATGAGTTTGGTGGATGTTAGTGGCAAGAACCGGACTTCTTTGCCGGTCAGTCCGTCGCCGTTTTGCGAAAACGATCTGACTGAAACGTGCTGGACTGTTGGATTTTCCGAGACTTCCGGTGCCAAGCAGAAATTGTACGTTTCGCAAATTCGGCTGCCCAGTTTTTGCAATACCGAAGGATTATTCGGGCTTTTCGATGCTGAAAACAACAGCATCGACATCCCTTTGTCTATTGATAAAGTAGTACCGCGCATTTTGCTCGAAGAAAGAACGGTGAAGGAAACATCGGCGGATTATTTAAAGTACACAATGTTAAGCACACATAAAGAGCTCAAGGAGAAAGGTCATAAACACGGCATGAACGCCATAATTGTCCATATTTTAAAGTCGAAAGTAAATGCAGATTACTCGTTTTGCGGGGGCGTTAAGAAGTTCGCTATGCGAATTGCTAGTGTAGGCGACGCCAAAGTGGTCCTGGGAAAGGACCAAGGACCCATTAGACTACTGCCTGTTAAGCAAAGGCGGCAAATTAAGACAAATCCAAGTTTGCAATTAATGGTACCTGATCCCGACGTCACGGAAATCTTCCTAGACGAACAGGACGAATTTATGATCATTGCTAATAAAAACCTGTGGGAAGTAATAAGCCCTGAAGTGGCAATCAAAGAAGTCTCAATGCAACGCAATGCGATTTTGGGAGCGAAACGTTTGCAAGATTTAGCACAAAGCTACGGTGCCGAAGAAAACCTCTCGGTTATTGTTGTCAAATTCAATTTGATTGCTTCTGATGTCGATTTGCTAATGAAAGAACTGCGGCAAACCATCAGGAAAAACAGATATCAGCAGAACGACACAATGTGTCAACCAGGATGTTGTTGCGAAGCTCTCAATATGGAATGCGTGAATTGCTTGGAGAAATTATCGATGCCGCCCCCATTGGTGCACCACGACGATCGTTCTTCGCCGAGCGGCCAAAGCGAAAACGCGGGAAGCGACTGCAATAATTCACCAGCGAAGCTTTATCTGAATCAGTTGAATCGAAGAAGTGCGACGCCTCATTTTGAAAGTGTTAAAAGTTCGCCGGAAAGACGCAGTTACAGAGGAGTTGCAAGAGCTGTGAAAGCGCGCTTAGAAGACCGCGCTTCCAGAAACGAAGACACCGATTCCGCCCTATCTGAAGAACAGTTCAAGTGTTGGGAGTATATGCTGGAACAAAATACGCAGCTTTTATTTGATAAAGAGCTAAATACTTTGAGTAGGTCGCAGAAGATTGTCCCGAAAAATTCTTCGCTTTCAAGGAGCAGTCCGCATTTATCGGACATTACCAATTCGCAAAATCAGAATACGTTTCTTTCTAAGCAATTCGGCAGTGCCAGGTCTTTCAATCCCGCTTTAAATAGACCACTTTCCAGGTTTAATTTGGATAAGAAGCTGATTGGGGGACCGCATGCTGCATATTTCGGAAGCTTGCAAAGGTTGATGCCCTATAATTTGGAGTATGATTTTGCAGTGATGCAAGAACGGGGACTGGCTGATTCTTTAGATTTGGATCGGATGCAAAGGTATTGGGGGGTCACGACTACTGAACTCTAGGCCATAAATGATTCTGAATCAACGCAAAATTTGTTTTGGTTTCTTATGATTATGATATTACTAAATCTTAGAGAAATTATGATGTAATAAATGTTCTAATAAGCTGTTTAGTAATTACAATTATTATTTTTTTGAAAGTGACTTGCGTTATGTGTATTAACGCTTCTGTAAGAAAGCATGATTTTTGTTAATTATTTTAATTGCATTTAATAAAAAAAGACAATTTCAAGATTAATAAACAAAATAGAGATTTTACGATGGGATACATTAAAATTGATTTATTATTACAAAAAATGAAATAGAAAACCAAAAAGTCATAATAATAATGATCTTCTTAGTAATTATATTTGTGAAATAAAATGGTACCATTACTTTTATTATTTGGTAATTGTAAATTATGTTTTTAATTTAAAAAGTAACTTTGTTATTGCATTAAAATAAATTCGTAATTATTTAATCCTTGCAGTTACTTAATCGTAACTAATAAAATAATGTTATGAGGCTTTTATTAGGCAATTCGCAAGTTGTTTTTATTTGCTTCTGGCAAAAATAAAAAATTAAGTTTTGCTGATTTTTAATTTAAAAAGGATTAAAGTTTTTGGAGATTTAAAAGATCCACTTCTCTAAGCCATTAATATGTAACTGAAATCTTTAAATCCAATTCTTAAAGTATTCTTCAATTAAATAATAATTTGTATCAAAATACTAATAAGTTAATTAGTATTAATTCATTACTTAATATAATAAGTAACTTTCATTGTTTTCTTTTAATTATTTCTTTAAAAATCAAGGTAATTAGAGCATTATGACATAAAAAAAAAGTTCTTAATATAATTATTTATTCATCTTCAATGGCTACCTACCATAAAAAATTGCATATTATTTTTATTAAAAAAAAAATCAAATAAATAAAGAATTAGATTTATTAATGAATTTATTAATGAAAAAATCAAAAACAATATATTACGACTAGATTATTTCTTTAATAATAATAATAATAATTAATATGAATAATAATAATAAAACGACACTTAATATGTAGGTTTAGATTCATCTTGACTAGATTATAATTAATTAAGTTTGTATATTGTTATGTACTAATTTTTACAGAGAGAGAACCGTTCCGGTTCTTATTAGAGCAAATAATTTGTGCTTGTTGCTGAACTGAACCGTAATCGTTTTGTACATGTTGAGACCAATGTGGCGGACAACGGCTAGTGCTGTCTTCAATTTTAGAGCGGGTCAGTAATGGGCACTGGACGGCTCTCCCAACCACGAATCCGGACTGGGAGGGAAGTCAGGGTAGTTCCTGGGACTGCTATCGTTACTCACGTCCGTGTCGGGTCCCGGAGGTATTCCGTGACGCAAACCCATTCCGCCCTGTGCTGGGTGTCCTTGACCTAAACCCACAAAATTCAATTACATTTTCATTCTTTTGTTGTTGTTATTGTTGCAAAAGTTGCTAAAACATAAAAAAAATAAAAGAAAAAGAAGAAAAAACTTACTTATGGATGTGAAAACTGATAATTGGTCCGGATATGGAAAGTGATCGTGTCCATGGGGTGGACTGTGTCCACCACCTGGCATGTACGAAGGACTTGAAGCCCCGTGAAGGAACGAAGGACCTCTGGCACTGTGCGGCGAAGAACCGTCTTGGTCCATTCCCATGTTCACCACAGTGCCGTAACTGTCATCGCTTAAATCTATAACCACGAGATGAATTTTGTTTTAATTTTTACTTTTTAGCGAAATAACATAGAGATAACACTAGCTAACCGTGATGACTGAAACTGTCGAGGTCCACTTTCATTTCGTCTTTGTCGAGTAATTTGTCGTGACGCGGCGAAGAACCGCCGCCTTTCATAGATCTAAAGTATTGACTCCATCGCGTCCGGCCGGCATCCTTCTTCAGGCGTTTCTCTTTGGCGCGCCGATTTTGGAACCACACTTGCACGACCCTCATGTCCAGTCCCGTGTCTTGACTCAGTTGTTCGCGCACATGCCTTGCCGGTTTCGGACTGTTGTTGTAAGCCGTTTTAAGGGTCTCTAATTGTTTGGCTGTTATGGTCGTTCTGGGCCTTTTATTCGGTTGGTCCCCGTCCAGACATTCCGCAGCTACAGAGGTAATTAACAATTTATGAAATGGTACTTTTATAACACTAGCCTACAAATTTTTTTACATTTTCAAAGATTTTTTTTTCAATAAATTTATATTTTTGTTGGTTTTTTTTTTTCGTTATGGCTGAAGAAATATTATTTTTGCAATAACATTCTATTCAACGATAAAATTGTCATTGTTTTCTGATTTTTTTTTTGTATTCTGCATTTAAGATAAGTTCCTGTATAAAAATTTTATAAATAATTTCCAAAATATAAATATTTTACGAATAAATTAAATTTGGTATTTCGTAAATGGTATTTCATCTTGTTATACCGGCGCCTTCACTTACATTTTTTCAGATTTTTTGTATTTTGCTTTTACTATAACTTCATATAAATATTTTATAATTAATTTTCAAAAATATAAGTGTTTTTAGTAAAAATTATAATTATTTTTATAATTAAATGGTATTTTACCAAGTCCCGGCGCATTCACAAACTTAAAATCCCAACTTTCCTTAAACAAATTTTCTTGGGATGATTTTACAAACAAAACCAACTTTAAATTTCAGCTAGTTATTTCTTTTGGCTGTAGACTAGTGCAATAAAAGACAAACCTTTACTTTTAGCGGCTTCGTAGTCTGGCTTGCAGACCAACTTGCGGTCTTCCATCAGGTAGAACTCGTCGCCGGTGTTGAGTTGTCGGGCGCACATGGCACACGCGAAACACTGCAGATGGTACACGTTGTCCTGCGCCCTTCGCACCACTTGCGTCGGCGGAATGCCCAAATCACAACCAGAGCACTTGGTGCCGAACCGTCTGCACCCACAGCGCCACATAAAATATCGCCATTGTTACTACATCATGACATGTTAAAGTATCTCTAAACTGCTATCATCGGTTACGTTACATCTTCAATTGACTTTTAAGAAGCGGTAACAACAGGCATCGATTAGATACCAAGTGACCAAGTGGAGTCAACGGATGATAGTAGTGGATGCTTACTTGAAAAAGTCGTCTTTGCAGAAAAGCTGTCCGTTTCGTGCGAAACACTTATCCGTCAACTGTATCCGGCAGTCGCTGCACTGAAGACACTTGGCGTGCCACGTCCTGTCGGCCACTTTCAGGATGAATCGGTCCAGGATCAGTTCGTGGCAGCCGCCGCACTTTGGTATGGTTGCTATAACAATATTATTTTTAATTAAACATTTGACTTCTTTTTTTTTTTTGAATTTTTGTTAAAAATATGAAAAAATTAAATGCGAAGCTTACGAAGTAGGAATTCGGGAAATGTTTCTAGGCAAATCGGCGGCACGCGCAACATTTCAATGTTCAAACTTTCGGCGGATTCGGCCAGGATCATTGTGCTGTTTAGTTTGCGCTTGGTTCGGTCATGACGCGTCCGGTACAACGAACGGGGACGCACTGGATGCGGACGTCGTAAAATGCGCCGTCGCTTGCCACCAACGCCTATTTTCGATTGCATTTACATGTGTGTGCGTTCTGATCGAAATCCCTACGAAGGGCTCATTGGTGAGGCGGCGAATAGGGGCATCGCGACGCTCCACCCCGTAGCGGCGCCCGATACGCAAAAAACGACGGGCATCGATCGCGCACCGGCTATTTCTTTATTATTATATATGTGCGATATTTTAAACTAATGAAAAACATGATGAATTACCGAATATAAAAGGGTGTCATTAGTTTTCAATATATCTAAAGGTATTGTTTCATATTTTATGCAGCAAGCGTTAGACGATTTGAATTACTTACTTAATCCTTTGTTTCATTCGTTTGTTATTGATACAATAATTCTTTATTTGGATATGTTTTCATTTTTATTATTTTTATTGTTTTCTTGAAATTGAAAATATAATTTAATGCTAATTTGCATTTCGATTTAATTTAGGAAATTATTTTATATGTTTTTTTTTGTTATTACAGTTTTTCTTTTTCTTAAATTTTGATTTGTTTTTGTTTAGTTATTTGAAACTTTTAAATAAAAACTAACAATTTTAATATTCATTTATTTTTTATAATTAAAATTATTTTTTAAAGGTTGTAATTTATATTTTTCTGAATTCAATGTTTAAACTAGTGAATTATTAAAATTAATAATGAAAAATGAAATTCATTTTGGAATATAGACTTAAAGCAAGAAATAAGAAAAAGTAAAGTAACAAAGAATAATGATAGAATAATTTAATTATTTTTCAGTCTTTTTACAGACAAAATTTATTATAATATTTTCTTTCAATTTTTAATTGATAAATATTTCAAATATTTTCAGTTTAAAATTTATTCTACATCAAAAGATGGCAAATAAAACCATTAATATAAATTGTCGTTTTAATTTTTTGCATTTTTTACATTTGAAAATAGGACCTTTGTTATTTATTATTTTATTCATCATATTTTTGTTATGCCGAAACTTAAAATAATTACTTAATTTAAATAAAAGACAAATTGAAGCCACATCCAAAACTTTTTCAATCTATTTAAATAAAACTAAATCATAAATATTATTATAAATTAATACCAAGGCAATAAAATCTTGAATAACTTTCTTTTATCCCTTTTAGTTCTAAAATATTTCCAAAACAATACTTGTGTTTTATTTTTAAATGAAGAATGGTTTTCTTTTGAATACTATTTATTTTATTTCTATATAGTATAGACGTGTGACATATAGGTAAAAAAATTTTATAGTTGAATAATTAAAAAAATAATAATTTGAAGCAATTACAAAAACCAAATCGCGTAAAAGCAAACCTTAAATAGGAAAAGTACTCTGTGCATATTTTAAACATTTAAAAGGATCTACCAGAAAGATGTGATTTTTTTTATAAGGATAAAACAACTAGGTTAGTATTTATTTTTCCTTGAAACAACTACAAATTTCCTTATTACCAATTAAATAATCCTTATTCAGAAACTTTTTTTCATAATTTCCTACGTCAAAAGCGTACAGGATTTTTGCAAACAAACAAAGTACAAAACTTAAAAGAAAACTAAATTTCTATTTAAAAAAAAATTGAAATTGTTCATCTAAAATTAAATTTTAAAAAAATGCCTAAACAAGAAGAAGCAGTTGTTAGTACAATTACGACAACATTTGAGCAAAGCGATAGAAACAAAGGGCACGCAAAACACTATTTATCAACAAGAACGACGCAAAATAAGGGATGGTTCATGGCGGCAGTATATGCAGTGGATATGGATGGTATGCAAAAAAAAAACGGAGAGATATAGCAGCGACATTTTCCGACTAGATTGTCAACAGATGGTGAGTTTTTCTGTTCCATTTGAGCATTAGCACCCCTCCGGCTTAAATAAGGACACATCAACACCACACACTATATGACTGTACACACTACAGCGACTTTTATAGGGTAGCAGGTTCAATTTCACTAAAGCCTTTTTATCGCTTCGCCAATAATCCTCAATGGTCTGTATATCTATCTGTTTTGCCGTTCCACTTTCCTGTATTTTATTGTGTGTGCGTGTGTGTGTGCCTCTGCCTGTCTATGTATTTGAGCAATTGGTAATTGACTCTCGTATTACGACAGACTTTATATCCATCGATTATTCATTCATATGGCTCGTTTGTTCCGTTTACTGAGTGCACTTCTACTCGTACTGCTTAAAACATCAAATTTAATGTTAAATTTTGTGTTGTTTGTTTTACGTCTAGAGTTTTATCGACGAAAAAAAAAATATCAGTAGACTTCAGTAACTTATTACAAATATTGATTTTGTTAGTAATTTTCTTTGTTTTTTTATTTGATTGTGGTTTTCATTTTTTATTTTATTTTTTCATTTTTCATTTTTTTTTTCTACTTTTGGGGCATTTAGTTTTTGGTAATAAATTTCTAATGTTACATATAAATAATTCAGCAATTAATTAATCATTTGAATTATTTAAAAAAAATGTTAAAATATTTCTTGGGTGTTAAAATCATTAAACTTTATTTTGTATTTTCGTTATTTATTTACGAAAAAAATCTTAAATTGATTTGGTCCCTATTTTATTTTATTGAAATGTTTTTTATAAAATTATTATTATTATATTCAAGAAAAGTTTCAAACTTTTATTTATTTGAAAAATTTATTTATAATGTTAAAATTTAAAAAAATTATCAATCATTTTATTATTATTTCATTTTGATGAGATATTTAATCTTAACACAATTTATTTATTATACTTTTACAATTATTTGAAACTTTATTGAAAAGACATTTTATTTAAAACCTTTGCAAAATACTTATAAGCAATTATTATTATTAATTTTGTTATTGATTTATTTAATGAAATATGTTTTGTTTGTTTTTTGGTTAATTATGGTTATTATTTGTATTATTGCATTTTAATGACAAATTAAATTATGAGCTTAAAAAATTATCTATGAAATTAATTCATTAAAACTTGACACAATTTAATAATTATTAAAATCTTTATTGAAAAAAAAATCATTTTACATAATAAACTTTCAAAATATTTAACAATTATTATCATTTCCCTACCCTTAAGAAAATAATAAACAATAAAAAGCAAAGAAAAAAAATCAAAACTTTAATCCCTAAAAGCAAAGTCGTTAAAATCCAATTTTAACGATCATCACCATAATGAAAGCTTTTACGAATCATTTTAGCTGTAATTAGCATACTTGTCACCGGCAAACTAAGTACTTTTTTGATCGTTTAAAGGGCACGGGGGCACACGCTAAACGTGGCGATTGGGGTGGATGCGAAATGCCACATCCATGAATAAATAATATCGATGCACTTAAATTTGTCGCACCCCTCCGGCTCCGGCCGGATCGGTAAGCGCTGTTACGCTGTACCAGTTCTCTGGATTATTGGAGTATTAAGGCAGTCTTCGGTGTCAATGCCTTAAACTGCCACCATCCCCCTTATGGCTTTCGCATACATCCCGCTATCCGCACTCCGTATTCCCGTATTCGTATATGGATATGAATTGCTTATATTGCCCACTAGTCAACTAGTGCACTTTACTCTGTACTCGTATCGTATCGCATGTATAGCAGTGAGCAGATGCATTGTATCGCATCGAGTAGAAAAGTGCATTACCTCAATCTGCAGCCGGCAAGAAAGTCGTTTCGTCGCGCGATAATTTCGGGGGTGCCGGCCGGCCGGATGGGGATGCAGGATCGCTTTGTCGCTTTTCGGGTGTCGTCCCTTTCCTTGTTGCTTGCTGCACTCCGGCAAACAAGTGGAATGATTAATTCGATTAGTTGCGCCCCGGGGAGCAAATCTACTCGATTTTATGGTTAGGCTGGCGTTTATCCTCGACTCCGGCTATTAATGCGTCTCTAACATAATTTTCAATAAACGGGATCGTTTTCCCTTTGCCCTCTTTTGTTTTCTGTCCCTTATTTTCTTTTTTCTTAAATGTTTTTCTTATTGGGTTTATTGCATTAGTTTCAATGTTGTATTGTCTTTTTGTTTTGTTTAATTAAATTTTGTTTTTGGATTTTATGTTTTAATTACTGAAAAATTAATTATATTTCTTCAGGATTTAAAAAATGAATTTTTTATTGCATTATTTTTGGTGATAAATTGATTCTAATTAATTCAGTAGTTTCAATGTTGTATTGGTTTTTGATAAATTAAATTTTCTATTGTTTTGTTTTTTAATTTTATGTCTTAATCACTTGAAAATTAATTATATTTCTTCAGTATTTAAAAAAAGGATTAATTTACTTTCTACGGCATACTTTTTAATGTTAAATTGGTCTTTTTAATTTATTTTTTCTATATTTATTTAATTTTTGATGAATTTTAATTTTAAAATATTTATTAAGACTAATTACCTTAAAAATATTTCTGAAAGTAAAAATATTTCCAAACTTCTCAGTATTAAGCTACTAAAATTGTATTTTTGTCCAAACATCAAAGACAAATGACTTGATGATTGCAGTTAAATATTAAATTAATGTTTTCTTATTTAAATAAAAAGGCGAAATGTCTGAAAGTCTAAAAACTATTTAATTTTTTTTTTTAAGATTTATTTTTTTGTATTTGTAAGTTATTTTTGTCTTTTTATTTTTGAATTATCTTTTGATAAATTTAATTATATTATCAAAAAATGTCTCTTAAAATAAAAGTGCCGTCAAAATTTACTGGAAAAAGCATTTGTTATGTTTTTTTTTTATACAATTGAATAAATTTATTTATTAATTTTATTTAAATTTAATTATCCATTTTATAATTAATTGTAGTTCTATAAAGAAATAACATTTACCATTTTCTAATTAATTACAGTTACAAAGAAAGAATAAATTCATTAATTTAATAATCAATTGTAATACACTATAAAAAAATTATTTTTATTTATTCTCTTAAACAAAAAAATTAATTTATTATTTCACAAAGCATTAATTTTCATTATTTAAACAACTTATCTAAAAAAATATACCAGTAAAACAAATTTTATGCTAAATTTCCAACAGAAACCAAAAAACTAAACGAAACTTTTAACACAACAAAAGTCAAATGCAATGAAAAAACCAAACACACCCTTTCAATGGCCTAGAAATCGCTTCCTTAAACAAAAAAAACCGTCGAAAATGAGGTCAGCGAGAAAGAAAAACGCGACCGGAAATTCGCTCATCGTTAACAATATACCCAATAAGATCGTAATAATAATAATAATGAAAGGCAACGTAATCGAACATTGCGCGGGTCCAACAGACGACAGATATAAATAATAGGATAAAATGTAGGCGTCACGTACACAAATTTATTATTAATAAATGCGCACTCTAATGTTATTGCCTAATAACTTTAATGCATCCACATACATAGGCACGCACACATGTGTAGTGCGTCGCGAGCGGCGGCGGTGAAGAAGAGCGACGCTTCAATACGACGACTACCCTTAAACGCAGCCTTGCGTGTCATCGTAAACAGGAGGACACAAAGTCGTGCGCCTACTGTTACCGCACTAAGTAAAAAAAAAAAGGGAAAAATACCTTTTGGGCTACCCTTTTTTATTTTGGATGGAACGAGATGGATGACTTTATATACTATTTAATTTACAGGATATATAGATATATATATATATATATATATAGTATGTATGGAATGACAGTGTTGAGTAATTATCTATTCATACATCATAGTCGTCATCGTCACTATACCTTTCCATTATGTAATAAATCGAGTGGCAAAGTGAAGTGATCGCATTAGGTTTCGATTCTCTTTCATTGATGCAATCATTGTAATAAAATAATTACGGTTTGTAGTTTTGGTCTATGCATAAAGTGGCATTGTAAGTTTACAAGGTGTGCGTTTTTTTGTTTGGTTTTTATTTGCAAGGAATGTTTTTTTTGTTTTGTTTTAGTATATTATTTGTTAAATATTTAATTTTTGACTTTGAAACTTTTAGAAAATTTATCTTGGAACATTATTAATTTATTTTCACTAGTTTTTCATTTTCAAATTATTCAGTTTTTGCCATTTTTACTATTTTTTTCCAGTGGAATCCATTCCGTAGATTTGGTTGTCTAGGTTACTTTAATTTAAACGCTCCTTGTATTCAATTTTTTTAATTGTTTTTGTTGCAATGCAATAAAATAACTTTTTCAGTAAATTAATTAAAAAAAATAAAATAAAATTTCAAATTATGATTTTGATAATGTTAAAAAAACTATTCAAATCATTGTAGTGCTATAAAATGTTGTCGCAATTCAATAAAATTAAAAAAAAAATTATTCAAATTTAAAATTTTGAATTTTAATAATGTTTAAAAAACAACTATTCAATTCATTGTAGTATTGTAGCGCTATAAAATGTTGTTGCAATGCAATAAAATAACTTCTTCTGTAAATTAATTTAAAAAAAATATTAAAATTTCAAGTTTTGAATTTTAGTATGGTTTCAAAAAAAAAAACTATTCAATTCAATGAAACGCTATAAAATTAAAAAAATAAAAGCTTCGGGGAAAAACGAAAAACAAAAGCATTAACCTGCAGTAGTAAATCAAAATGGAAAATAAATGGTAAAAGAAGAAGCGAAAAAGCATTAATCAAAATATCCAGAGTTAGGGGTTGCCTTCTACTCGTACTCGCATACTATACGGAAACCTTATATTTCATTTCGGCCGTAAAGTTAAAGGGAACAAACGGTGCACTTATGGGCAGATCGATAGAGGAGATAGCACGTGTCCAGTGATGGGCTTCAGGACACACGCGACCGCCATGTGGCTGATTGAACAACCGCCACCCGCGCCTCATTTACACACACACACACACACACACACAAACACACACAACCACACAAACACACTACTTCACCCAGCCAAATACATTTAAATGCGAAATGCTCTTTGGTAGTATAGTACTGCTAAACCATTATTACCAATACCGATATATTATTATACTATGCAGAGGATACAGAGAAAATGTAAACGTGTGCATATTGATGTGTGTTGGGGACCATCGAGGGACCTGCTGACTGATGGTCAGTGCAGCCCAACATGTTACCGATATAATGTGTACCCAGAGGCGTACATCCCGGATTCATCGATCGGAAATTGTTATTTATGTTTCACGTGTCGTCATTTAACGCACAAAAGTACAAATTTACAAAAATGTAGGAAATGTTTTTGGTGGAAATTACACTGATGATTTTTTTTATGGTTAAATATTTAAATCAAGGTAAAAATGGTAAAATTATTGAATTGAAGAAAAAAATGTTTGTGTTATTTTTTATATAAATGCATTAATTTTTAAATTAAAAATTAAAAAAATACAGATCTTTTCTTATACTAATGTTTGCAGTTGTTTTGGAGTTAAAATTTTTTTTTCTTTTGAAAATTTAAAAATATTGTTTTAAAAGTTATTTTTTCTATGATTTTTTGCTGATTTATTGGATTAAGTAAAAGCGTAAAATTAAATTACTTATATCTAAAAACAAAAAAACAATATAAAAATTATATTTAATAAATTGAGGAAGTTTTTTCCCCTTATTAAAAATTTGCGTTTATATTAAATATTGCTTTAAAATTATATTTATTTTTGTTATTGAAATGAATGCAAACAAATTATTATTAAAATAAAATTAAAAAGTAAATCTAAAAATGTTTATTAAGGTTTTTCTTCTGCTGATTTTCCCTACACATTTATCATAATTCAAAATATAATACTAAAATCCTTTAAAAGTTTTTTTAAGTCATTGTTTTTACTAGAGAAAATATAATTAAATAAATATAAATAAACAAATACTTTAGATAGTAATTTCCTGTAAACATATTTAAGAATTTAAAGCGTGAAATTGAATGAAGATTGAAAAAAAGTGTTATTAAACTGTTTTAATTTAGCGATTGCCCATGACGGAATAAGCAAGAGCTAGGAAGGAAAAAAGTCCGAGTAGATCGTTGAAAGAGTGAATAAATAACTAATACGGTGGGTGATAATGAATCGAGAGAAAGATCCTTGATCGTTTGCCATAACCGTAACCTTCATTCTCTTTGAAATTGTTAAACGGCACGAGGAAAGTATTTATTGCCAAGTGTAGAATTGCGATTTTAACATAATTTTATGGACTATTAGATTGTTCTACATAAATCAAGAGTTAATATGTTAATGGGCACTGATTGCATCTACAATAAATAATAATTGCACTTGCAGATAATGTAGCAATTAATTGTTATGTAGATTGTACTTTGGCAATTGTGATAAATTGTAAAAACATCTTTTTTTTTTTTTTTCAATTTTTGCATAAATTTATTTACAGTTAGTTACAAAAAACAATTGGAAATTAAAGAAAATTCTTAAAAATACATTTCTTTTTAAACAGATGCCTCGTTTTCTCTTCTTCGCCTTAGCAAAGGTAAATAACTTATATTTTATAAATAAAATTTTACCAACCTTTTTCTTTTTCACTTTCAGAAAACTTAAATAAAAAACAGCTTTCAAAGTATAAACCCAATATTAATCCTCGGAAAAACCAACCTCTAAATAAACCAAACAACGGCAAAGAAAACTCGAAAGAAAATTAAGTCGTCGCATAAAACTTTGATGAAATCGCGCACAAAATTAAGTTCCTTTAATCAAATTTGGTCGGCCGAACAGCTCACAGCATCAGCAAACGTTTCAACAACCGAACCCGATGGCATTTATTTTCTTAGCCCTCCGCTAAGCCGTACAGCCATCGCCCATCACCTCCATAATTTCCATCCCCTGCACTTTCCCGGCTCGAGCAACGTAGCGAGCGAACGAAGGAAACAAGAAAAAGGAGAAGAGAGAAGCGAAAAAAAAATGAGTCAACAAAAGAAGTATAGATCCATATAGATTTTTCCGACCTCTCGTGTATTCTTCTTTCAAGGGTGAAAACTCTGAAAACAGAGGGAAACGACTGCAGAGCGTAAAACTCTTACTATACTTACTATACACTACTACATCCTCTTTGATTATTGTTATATCTTATGTATAAACATATTGCATGTACACACCCTATATACTTCTTTTCTGCTATGTGCTTCAAGTATGTATACAGTATACATGTAGAACAGTACTTGCATAAATACACCCTGTAGGAAGATGTGCACCCAAATACATAAATACACGAACAGAAGAGAGACAGTTGAAGAGTAAAAGAGAACGATAGAGAGAAAGAGAGACAGAGATAGCGAACTGTGTGTGCGGTGGGTGCGGCACCCCAATAGGATCCCCGCCGCCCTTTTCTAATCAACTTGAGTGCCGGACAAACCGCCCCCGCACGCACACAACCGCTGCCACGCATTGATTATTATCATTACGTAACGAGCGCCATATTTATCGGCCGGCGTCGAATACATATTATCTTATACATATACGTGAATATATGCACTTTGTTTAACGCAAATAAATACATAATGTACAAGCATTATTATGTTTGTATACGAGAAGAAAACTTGCAAAAGAGGCGTTAATCTATCAGCAATTATTCGGGGATTATAAGCGGATTTAAGGGTTGCAAATTAGTCAAAACTATTATACAGTGGTGCGTGATCGGAGAGGAATACAGCAGATTTTCACACAGTTTATTTGTTGTTGTTGTTAAATTGAAGCAAATAGTGATAATGACACTTTGGTTTAGTTGTTTGTTGTGCGTCTTTATACTTGCGTAGTGTTTGGGGTGCAATTTCGGACCCCGTAAAGCGGGGGCGGCCTAAGTGTAGGTAATTAATAAGAGTCGGGCAGTGTAATGAGGCAGCAGGTGTGCAGCCTGGAATGTGTTTTTTGCATTATAAATGGAAATTAATCTATTCGCCGGACGGATTTTCCCTCATTTTCTTCTTATGGAGGCGCACCCTCTACATTATGCAGCCCCCGGTGAATTTTTAACGTCTACTTGCGCAAGATTTCGGCCCCGAATCTGTGCCGAATCGCGTTTTATTGTTCTTTGATTAATAATTCCTTCGTGCTGCTTCCTCTTCTTTGTCTTTGTACTTCGGTATTTGCTGTTTGATGTACTTCAAAAGGAAATTTTCGTTTTTGCCAAGCTTAAAATTTTATTTGTTTTGTTTTTGGATTTATTGGGCTTTGTTTTTGTTGTTATTACATTAAATTTAAAATTTTTAAATGAATTTTTTTGTTTGTTTCTATTTAATAACAGAATTTAGAAGGATTTTATTTTATTTTTTTATTGTTGGCTGCTTTCTTCTTGATTTTTTTAACAGTTTTTAAGTTTATTTTCGATTTATTAATATTTGTTGAAATATTTTCCCTTTTTTAAATATTTTACCGTTTTTGTGTTTAAATTTATTTTTGAAGGATATGATAAATAATTTTTCAAATAAATTAATTTTATATGAAGAACTTTTCTTTTCCTTCTATTGCACATAAAATATTGGTTTAACTTTTCATTAAATTGCAAAAAAAAAAATTTTTTTTTCTTTTAACATTATTTTCCATTCTCCACTACTAAAAAGTAATTAAAATATATTTAATTATATGTTTTCAATAATAATTTATTTTTTTAACAAAAAAGTTTTAAAATTTAAGTTTTCAATGGATATAATTAATTAACTAAATTTTTTAAACTTTTTATTGAAAAAATATTCATTTTTGTTTATTATTTTAAAATTATATTATATAATATTTAATTGAATCTACTTTAATTATCTAATAAATAAATAACGGTTCTTTTCATCCGATTTTATTAATATAAAATATATTTTAAAATAATTTCTCTTTAAATTAACAAAAAAAAAAATATAAAATTCTGTTGGTGGTTTTTATTTCTCTTAAATTACCAATTATCAATGAAACAATCATTTGCTTAAAAATCACTGAAACTTATAACTAAAACAAAATTTAGAAACTATAAATATTGAATTAAAATTTAGCACCTAATTCAATTCCTTAAACAAAAGCAAAAATCCTTAAAGTTTTTTAATCAAACAAAAGGAAACCTATTTCTTGAGCTTTCAAACATTATCCACAATATTCATAAATTAAAGGAACCCCATTTGCCGAAAGAGAATATTAAAGTGCAATGATACTTCGCCCCCGCATCCATTCTTTTGTGTACGCTCTGATTAGAAAAGCAAAGAGCCCCTAATATTCATCTCCCGAATGCCGATTGAAGATCCGGTCCATTCGAACATAAAGCCCTAAACAGTCAGCAAGCTACCACCACCTTCTGCTCATTGCTTGCTGACTCCATTCACTGCTAAAACCCTAAACTAAACTGTCGTTCCTCGCATTCAACATATATATCGCGTACAATAAATGTGAATGGATAAATGCCGCCCCGCGCTCCACGAGCAGCACAAGCAGGGTGAAAGATGTAAATAACAACTTGTGCAAAGTTCTTTCAATTGTTCACAATAGACTTTCATCAACTGTTCTTGTAAGGGTTGATGCTATGTAGGTATAATCATACCAACAAAACAATTATTATTTTCAAATTATTAATCATTTATGCCTTTATTGTATTTTTTGCTGTGGCAGCTTTGTTAATTGCACTGTGGCTCAGTTTTTTCCCTACTTTATACTTAAGTTAAGTAAGAACTGTAAAATTTCATTACACTGGTTAAAGTTTCATCTAAACTAGAAATTAGTGTTTTTTGAAAAAGTAAATTAATTACAGCAGATGCAAAAACCGAAAGCAACCTTAATTAAGAATATTTCGGCTTATGAATATAGGAGGAGGTAGAAAGAAGGGTTGGTGTTTGGCTCGAATAATAATGGACAATCGAAAGTGGTGCATTTGAGTGAATCATGCGATTTCACATTTGGCTTTCTTTCTTATTAGTGCTGCATTACGTATTACGGTATACATTTATAAAGTGCATATTGCATACGGAGTTCGTGCAGACCGAAACGAATGGCAGATGGTTTAAATAGCCTTTGGTAATAATAATAAGTAGTAGTAGTGGAAGGTATACCTATAAAGGATAATGAACGAACATCAACAGCACGGACTTTGTTCTTCGCTTTGCGCCCTGCTCATCTAAAAGAGGCCATGCACAAATAGATCTATATGGAATGATAAAGGTACTCAAGAGTACCTTTGCCAGCTAACAGCTTACATATATCCTTTTTTTTTCATATGTATACTGTAGCTTTATAGTGGACAAAAGCAACAAAAGCAAGTGAAGTACCTATACTGCTCGAAAAGATAGCGCATCTAGTCACGCGATTAAACCCTAAAAAAAAAAAAACTAAAAGGGATCATTCGATGCAAATAAATGGCGTTTCATTTTGCATAAATGCACCCGCATCGTTAACTTTTTTAACTTTTTGATTTGTAATTTTGATTATTTGATGACTTTTAGGAGTTGGTTTATTGTTTATTTTTAATGTTAAAGTAATAAGGAAAAGTGTCTTATGGCATCAAAAAATTAATTTTCACTCATTTCTGATCAATTTAGAGTTATTTTTTTAATTTTTCGTTTTGTTTGGTTTTGTTATAGGTATAATCCATTAAAAATGAACTAATTAATTTGAAAATTAAAAAAAAATGCTTTGAAGCTGTTACTTGAAAGTCGAAACTTTTTTTAAAGAGTGTTGGTTAAGTTAGATATTTATCGAAATTAATTAATTTTGTTAATAAGAACCGGTCAAACTTTATAAAAAAATACTTACTTAAATACTAACTTTTGAAGATTTTTAATTACTTTGATTGTTTTTCTTTTGTTTTTGTTTCTAAAATTTTTAATTATTTTGTTTTCTATTTTTAAATTAGATTAATTTTGGTAATATTAAGTTTTCCTTAATTTAAAATGTATTTATCAATACGAAATACTGACAAATTTATTAAATTACAAAATTTAAACCTTTTAAATTTCAATTCAAAATGGTCTCATGTCGTAAATTTGAAATTAGCCTAGTTTTGCTTAAAAAATTTAACTTTTCTGAGAGTTTCAAGTGCAAAAAAAAATAGTGTAAATAATTGAAAATATTTTCCTAACAGTTTAATTTAGTTGTTTAGAACTTTTTACTGCAAGCAATATGATTTTCAAACCTAAAACTTTTGAAAAGTTATTATTTTTAAATCAGAAATAAACCTTTCGGATTGTTTCAAAAGCAAAAAATAAATTTTCAATGTAAGTAATTTAAAAAAAAATCTTTTAAAATTTCAAAAGCGTAAAAAGCTGTTAACTGTTAAAAGCATTAAAATTAAACATTTTTCGCTTCTGAAAACAACTAAATCATTAAATTTTCAAATTAAAAATATGGCAAATCTTAATGAAATATTATATTTTTAGTTCCTGTGGTCCTTTCAAACGAAGACCTTTTCCTAATGTCAAAAAATTTGTAGAAACTTTAAACATTACTGCAATTTATTAAACTTAAACACCATATAAACTAATACCATATTGGAATTAATAATTAATAAGCTTTTTCAATTAAAACCATGAGAAAACTTCAATAGAAACCAAAAGCAAACACGATTAATACCAAAAAGAAAAGGTAGAAAAAAAAAATGAAAACTAAATATTTGAATATAGCGACGAGCATTCAAGCAAACACAATATGTGTATAAAACCACTATATCGTCCGGAAGCGTTGGGGGCGTTTTAGGGCATTAATAGATAATTACATAGACGTTAAAAAGGCCCGTCGCAACAGTTATTATTAAATCTATATTCGACGGGATGGGTCCTTTTAAAGGCCGGACGCGTCGTACTTTAGCGACCGGCGCTTGCACACGTGCTGCATCCTCGAACAGTGTACTCTTTTTCGGAATGCCTCCGGCGGCGGTTTTCGCTCTTTCCGAACGACACGTGACTTCTTACTCCGGTTACCAGAGCCGCGTTCACATGGGAAATCTACTACTGAGCGTGTGTCTGCTGCTGCTGCTACTGCTGCTGCTTCCAAAGAGACACACAGATCAACAGTATCTACTTTAATCTCCCCACGTGCTACGGACCAGCCTCCAACTGGGGTTGTAATTAGGTTACAATTGATGTTCTTTTCCGCCGGTGCCGGAGATTTCTCCTATACAGCTCCCAGCACAGATTACCTGTATGCACAGGTGGTACTGCGCTGCATACGGAAATCGTTAATTAGGTATGCGCGGAGCGTATATTCGGAATGTGTGTATATTGGGGGCAGTGATGAAGTCCCTGGAGAGTTCGATGGCAAACATCGTTTGTACCAATTACAGCGTGAAGTATGTTTTGCTTTGCCGGTAAACACGTTTTGTGTATAAATCATAAACGATCCCCCTTTTCGGCCCTGGCGCGGGGCTCTCTCAACCCCTGGGGTTGAAATGTAGTCTCGATCCGTTCGTTCTCTTTGTGCAAACTCATTGCTCGTTCTTCACGCACCCTGCGGTTTGATTTCGATATTACCGGATGGATCTCTTTTTGCTTTCGCCTATATGCATATTGCGTAACACGCATGTTTATTAAATAGAGAAGAAGGTCAGTTTATTTATATTAATTTACTAATTCTATTTGAGCTCAGCACTGTGCAAACAACGTACAAAAAGCAGTCGGTGCGTGCAGCACTCGCTTCTTTTTTTGTTGTTGTTTGATGTTAGGGTTGGTTTTGGCTAAGTGAAGGAATCACTACTGAGGGCTTTAAGTTTTTTTATTATTAATTATTTTTATTAATTGTATATTTTTTCAACTTGAATTTTAGTCTTTTTACTTGAGACAGTAATTAAAATTAAAAAAAAGTTTTGGTCATCTCAAAAATAGTTTTATTAAAATATTAATAATATAATATAATAATAATATTAAAATATTAATAAAAATAAGCAATAAATGTTTAAATTCAAATGAATCATTTATTAAAACAGAAAAAAATAATTGGAAAACAATATTTAAAATGTGGTTAATAAGAATAAGAAGGCAGAAAGACCGAAAGGTCAATAGCTTTTAGCATAAAAGCGCAAAAAATATATAAATGAATAAGAAAAAGATGGAAAAAATGAAAGAAAAAGTAGGTAAAAATTGGATCGATAACTATAATTAATAATGATTAATAAAATTCTCGGAAACTAGCTGTAGAGTTGGTTTTAAGGATTGGTTGTTTGTCAAATCATTAATTCTTTTTATTATTTGAAAAATTTTCAGTTTAGATTTAAGTCTTTTTATAAGAGATAATTAAATATAAAAGAGTGGTGTAAGTACAACTGCAGGGGCCCGTGGAATTTTTTCACTGGGGGCCCCTAATGTGAGTGGACCCCATGGCAAATTTCCTGGTGTTTCCCATTGCCTCCCTATTGCTAAAGCACTGATATGTTTTTTTTTAAGAAATTAATATTAAAAATTATTGCCATAATTAAAATAATATTAAAAAAAAGTTTTATTAGGGAAAAAATAAAGCTTATTTTAATTGATATATAAAATTTTAAAACAAATTGAGTCCACTAATGATTTCAATAAAAAAAATTGAAATCAGTATTGAAAAATTTAATCAGATAAAAAAAGCAACAAAAAAACTGAAAAAAAATTGGATCGATAAAGTGTAAATTAAATGATTAGTAATTCCCGGAAAGTCAGGCGCGTGGCCAACAAGTCGAATGCGTTCTTCTTCAATGGGGCAAAACGTATGGCACCCTCTAATGCAGAAAGATGCACGACCGCAACAGGACACAAGCCAACTGTTGACACCCTTAGCATTTATACACCCCGTGCTGTACTCTTATAATTCATAGCCACAATGTGTACTTCCGGTGGTAATGCATAGTTTCCGGTGAATCGGGAAAACAATGTAGTTTGTGGTGTTCGTACCACCTTGCGCCTCTTTTACTTAATGTAGCTTGCTTCGTACAATAAACCGGATGTGGAAAACACCATTAGACAATTTATTATTTAATGAAAATCACTGCTGCCTTTTTTTTATTTCTAAATTAATGAGCTTTTCATTAATCGTTTTTACGCTTTTTGTGTTTTTTATCCTTTTGAGTAATATTTTTCATTTTGATGTGATTGTTTTAATGCATTTTTTTTTTTCGTTGTTTTTTTTTTAACAGTTGATTTGAAATTTATTTGCTTGTTATTTTTTAAATTTGATATCTTTATCAGTTTATCGATAAATCTTAAAATTGTTTTTTGTATTATTGCCTTTTGGGTGCAACAAATAACGCAGCTGGATAATTGTTTTTTGCCTTTCAAAGTTTTAATTGCTTTTATAAGTGAACATTCTTTGATAAGTTTAAAAATTACACATTTAAAAAATATTTTTTCTTGAACAATTTATAAAAAATATAAAACTGTTAATTATTTCATTAATTAAATTGAATTGAGAATCCAATTTTTTTAATATTAAAGTAATTTTTGTATTAAATTTAAAAATTTCCACTAAAAATAAATACAAAAAGACTTTTTTTGAAATTATGTCCTTTAAAAAGTGCAAAGCAATTGACAAATTATTCAAAGCCAGTGCAAATAACAAATCCGCATGTAATATTTGCTCAAACAGTCGTTTTTTATTTATTCAAATTGTGAAAACGAATATTTATCAATAAATACACCGAATTTTCTCAGTTTTTTTTTTCGTAACTACAACGAGTCAACACATTACCTTCCAGAGCCTTGTTCCTTGCCAACAGAGCGAGCAGGACGTCGGAATTCGGTGCAGCATCCAAAGGATGGGGAGCCATCATGGAAGCAGGTCCTCCGGGTGCCAAAGGGACGTGACCTAAACTCCTGCTCTGCTCCAACAAGGACATCCTTTGTGTCGCCACTCTCGCCGAAATCGGTAAGCTGTTACACTTTATGCAAAGAAAACAAAAGAAAAGAAAAGAGAGTTCAGGATTCTCCGATTCCGGCGCGCACCGATTGCAAAATTTTTTTTCTTAATTTAAATCTTATTGTTGTTAATTGTTGGTTGTTAATTCGTGTGTTGGTTGTTAATATACTATATAAGCAATAAGTATAAGAGTAAGGCTCTCTCCGCACACATACACACAACAATCTGACGATTTTTTTTCCTTATCACAATTATTTATATATTCGCTGTATTTGAAACTCTTATCAAATCATAACCTTGGCTGATGCGAAATTTATTACGAATTCGATATAGTATAGCGAGCGAGCGAACGAGAGCGAGTACGCGGCGGCACTTTGCAATTACAAATTTTTTGCAGTTTTTTTGCGCGGCTTGTGTCTGTTTAGCTTTCGCATCTCGTCCCTCGCTGCGTTACCGAGTAATGGCACTTTTTGCGGCTGCGAGAACGATGCGGGGGGTGCGTTACGCGTCAAGGAGCCGTGAGGACTAGTATGGCGACTGGCGACGCCATCATCGAATCCTGCGTTGTTGCGAGAGGGGCGATGAAGGCGACGCCGCCGCTGCCGCCGCCACCGCCACCGCTACCGCCGTTGTCCACTACTCCGATGCTGACGTCAGCAGGAGTCGGCGCACGGTTATGCCAAAGGCCACCCCCAAGTTCAACTGCTTTCTATGTTATATTTTTTTTTCTATTGTATTTTTTTTTCTTTAATAGAATTTAAAAATAAATAAATGCTGAAATCAGTGAAATTTTGCTTTTTTTTTTAATAAGCATTTCGCTTTTGCTTAAGATTGCTCTAGTTATTTTTCTTTGTTTTTAAATTATATTCCCTTAATTTTGGGATTTTTTTTATGATAGGGAACATATTAATTATGGCAATCAATGAAAATTTTGTATAATTTTCTAGTAATTTTAGCTTGTAAATCGTACCTTTTTAATGAAATTTTAAAATAATATTAATAATTCAATTTAAGGAATCAAATGAAATAGTTTGATTAAATATTATTCTTATAATGTTAACCAAACTTAAAATAATAAAAAAACATAAAATAATTCTAAACGTTTGAAAGAAAATATTTTTAAAATATTTATTACAGTTTTAGAAATAGGAGTAATAATTAGAAACAGTGGGTAAACAAATTTGTACTTTTTACTAGTTAATTTTTCAACGTCTAAAATGTTTTAAGAACTATAAACTTAGTTTAATGACATTAAAATATCAAATATATATAGCATTTCAAACAAAAATATAGTTCAAAACATTTTTAAAATATTTTATCTTATTATTATTTTTCGAATTTAAAATTTAAATGTTATTTTTTTAAATTTAATTCTTTTAAAAATGACTTTTCAATTACAACACATTTTTTAAATTTTTCTTGTATTAAATTAAACATTTTTCAAATTAATTGTATTAAAAGTTGCTACTGCATTTTCTAAAGTTAAATTTGTTTAACAACAAAAATAATATTTTTTTTTATTGAAAATAATAATTTTTTTAAACCTCATAAATGAAAACCGCCTTCAGAAAAACTTCAAATAAAACTTTTATTTCATTAAAAAAAATTCAATCTAAACAAATAAAAAAAAACGCTCTGGAAGAAAATAATGAAAAGATGTTTTCCCCAAATAACTAACAAAAAAAGGAAAAAAAACACACAAACAAACAAAACACAAAGCCGGAAACGAAAATTTCGAAAAGCGAAAAACGCAAAGCGCAAAATGAAAGAGCATAAGCAGAGTCGATGCGGTCGCCATGGTTACGCCGCCCCAACCGACCAACCAACCACACCCATATCTCAGAGTCTATAAACGCTGCCGCCGACGGCAAAGTCTTCCGAATAATACGTATACGTTGTTGGCTTCTTTTTCGTCCCCTTTTTTCTCTCTATTTTCTTTTTTTTTTACATTCTGTATTTCTGTGCAAAGCGAGCGAGCGAGCGAGCAAGCAAGGAAAGGCAGTAACAGTAGCAGAGGCAGCAGTGGCAGCAGTAGCGAACACACATATATTTCACCCCCGGCCGGCACATATAGATCTACGACATTCTTTATCTTTTCGCTGGCTTTTTCCTTTTGCAAAGAGAGCACACGCGGAGGAGCTAGATTAAAGTTTTCCTTTCCGCATGCACGCGAATACCATAAAGACAAAGAAGCCATCGGGGACCAAATCTCGTTGTGCATGCATATTTTCCCCGTTACTCGCACCGAACAGATATATTCGCGTGCATTTTAAAAGCTCCGCCAGCCAGGATGGATATATAATGCGATAACAAGAAAATTAATTTGTCTTTGGGGCGTTTCCTATATTTTTTTCATTCTTGCTTTTTTTTTGTTTTGGTATATGCTTTTTGATAAATGAACAATGCGCTTGCATCGATGGCAAATAAATCAAGCTTCGGGTGGTCAATTGCTCGTCGACCGTGTTTATTACATGGAGCGCACACAGAGGACAATAAAAAGTATTATTATTGTCTCTCGTAGGAGGCATAAACAAGTGAGGGCTAGGCGTTTTACTAGTCCTTTTTTAGGGCTGCCTGCGTATACAGTGTGTAGGGATGATTACTGAATACCACCCGCGGATTGTTTTCGAGGGATGCACAAAGTCAGCTGGATAAATGAAACCCTATTAGTTATTATCATCAGTTTTTATTTTGTGTTTTGTTGCCTGTAATGTTTATAGTTTTGTTATATTTTTGCTTTTTGTTTTAATAATTAGTTTCCTTTTTCTTTTTTAGTAATCTTTGAGTTTTTTTTTTTAGAATAATTTTTAAAATGGTTTTATTATTTATTTTATTTTAGTATAATTTTAATTGCAATATTGTAATATTTGGTTTTTTGTTGCATTTAATGATTAGTTTTGTTAAATTTCTATTTTAGTAATTTGTTTCTTTTTTTTTTTAGTAAACTTTTAGTAAAATTTTTTTAATATAATTTTTAAAATGGTTTTAAGTTCTTTATTATAAACGTATATTAATAATTGACTTTTTCAATTAATTATAAACTTTAGTTTACTTTATTTAACTTACTAATAAATTTAAAATTTATGGCAATGAGAAACATTAAAAACCGTATAAGCTTTATTCAATAATTCACTTTTGCTCTCTTTTATTTTGCAAGTGGCAAATAGAGGAAAAACGTGCTAATTTAATTAAAACCCCGAGCTTGGGGTTTCCACCCTCATACAAAAGAAGTCAGAATTGTGTTTGACTAAGGGAATTAAGGGTCCGTATCCTCCGCTCGCTGCTCTCTCGATTTTCCTCCTTTTCTCAGACTGCTTGCTGCGCGCGTGCATCGGCATCTAATTGAAAATAACAGAAACGAAAACGAAAAAGAAGAAATAAAAAAAAAAACGTATTCGCCAAAGGAAAACTTTTTAAATAATTAACAAGAATTCTCCAATTTATTTGATGCGTAAGGGTCTTACATTTTTTCGTAGCGTTTCTCTTGTCTCTGTAACTGTGTAGAGTTCTCGCTTTTCTTTAATCTAACTTTTTACTCGTTTCGTTTTTCGCATTTTGTACTTTTGCAATTACTAAAGGGTTTTTAAATATTTAAAAACTCTTCTTCGTGATCCTTGAGAAAAAAAAGTTTTTTAGTCTTAGTATTTACTCTTAGAAAATAAGTACTGTAATACTGTAATTAAAATGTTTTCATTAATTTTTCAGCAATTAATTACTTTTACTTCTTGCTTATTTATTTATTTTTCAATTATTATAAAATTTGACTGAAAATTGTAATTAAATTAAGCGAAAACCGAAAATGAAAATTAGGTAGCACATGTTTTGTGGAAGTTGTCGCATTAGTTTCTTTTCGGTGGTGTACGGTGTTCCCGCAGGAGCGGACAAAGTTTGCTTTGCGAAACGTTTCGAGCAAGTTTGATAGTTGTTTCTGAATAGACAGACACAAACGCAGTTATTCCGGCTTAATGGACGTGGGAAATGAAAGTTATCCGCACGCACTAAATAAGTATCTTATAGCTGTGTAGCGGGGTAAAGTTGTTTCGGTATAGTGGCTGACTGGCGGGTTGTGTGCGAGGAAAATCATTAGGGAACGAAACTCTCGGTACTGTAATGCAATTAGTCGCCGGGTCGGGCACTCGATCTGGTACTCACGGGGGCAATGACGACAGACACGATCGCGAACGGGATGCCTCCCGGGGGATGCACACCATGTCGCATTAACTCGATTAGCCCCAAACTTCCCGTATTAAATTTGCCTAACATACGCTTTTACTCTTTCCAACGATTTGCACTTATTTTTGCTCGAAAGGCTCATGAAACTATTCCAACAACTTTTATTGCCATGTTAAAAAATTGTTTTTTTGCTATTTTATTAATATATTGATCATTTTCTTTGATCTTTTAGTAAGTTTTATTATTTTAGTAAATTAAATTTTTGTCATTAAAATGTCTCCCTCTGTCGCTAATTTTTCTTTTTATTTTGTCCAATAATATGGTATTCAAATATAAATGACTTCGATAAATTTCATTGAAACTTAAAAATAATATATATTTATTTTAAAATTTTGATTAAATTTCAATTTTTTACATTGTTAATTACAAATACAAAATTTATATAATTTTTAGTCTCTTTCTCACATATAAATCACTATTCTGTCATATTGTTTATCTCCCATATTTTTTTCCGAACAGTAGTTATTTCAATTTTATGTTTTTTGTTCTTTTTTAACTAATTAACACAAAATGTTAAAATTTATTTTGAGTACAGATTATACTACTTACATGTTAGGATACAGAATTATTTTTCAAGATGAAATGATTAGAACCCTTTAAGTCAATTTATCTTCGTTCATCAAGAATTTTTTTATTGGGTTTAGTAATTTAAGATAGAGAAAGTATTTAATTTCTTAAATTGTTAATAATTTATTTGCTTTCGTTAATCTTAAAATATAATTAAGCGTTTATTTTTAGGTATTGCTTTTTAAAAATCTTAAAACAAATATCTTTATTTCATTTTTAAATAGTTATTGTTGATCACAATATTCTAAACCTAAAATGCCAATTACTTTTTTTATAAAATCAAAAGTGTGATAATTAATTTTTAAAAGAATTACCCAAACAACTAAAAAATTTAAAAAAAAATATATGTAGCATTATAAAAAAAATATAATAATAATTTACTTTTAAAACTTCTTTAAGTTTTAAAGATTAGATCCCCGGTACTTACTTCCCTAAAAATTATTTTTACGCTTTCATTATATTCAGATAAATTAAAGCCAAAGTATTAAATTTTAAAATTTCCCTTAATAACTAAAAAAATTGGAGGAAAATGATAAAAACAAAATTCAAAAAAAAAAAATAGTATGAAGAGGAAAAGAATAAAAATGTTTATATCGACCCTTTTAAACGCCCCCGGAAAAGGGTGGTTCGCGGTGCGTGTCTCTCCAGAGGCCTGGCATTACATACGCACTCCAGGAAGTCTCTGGTGGCTTGCACGCATCCTCCAACATATTGCTTCCACGCTTAACTTTTCAAGAGTTTACTCTCGAGGAACCGCTCGCCGTGTGCGGATCTAATTGACGCGCCCATAATAAATCACGCGATCCATCATTGTCCCATTTTCCGCATATACTCTCCGCATACTGTCCATGCTCTCCTTGCTCTCCTATCATATACATCATGTGCATCGTATGTGCATCATAAAAATGCATTTGGAAAAAAATGGAAACAATACGTGCTAAATTACACTTACACGTTCATGTTAATTAATAATTACGTATTAGAGATTCAAGGCTATTAGTAATTGTTCTATTCGTCGTCTAATATTATTATAGATCTACCTGTTTAAAGCTATCCAGATATATTGTATTATTATAAGTTCTGTTTGTGGTGATTGTATAATTTTTTGTGTTTATTCATGAAAATTGCCGCGAGCCCAAACGAGTGATTGTTGCAATTAAGTATGTCGCTGATTTAATTTTATTATTACTATTTTTTTTTTCCTGTTTTAATAACACTATTGTTTCCTATGCCGCATTAAATGAGCGTTACGAAGATGCTTAAATGCGGTTTTTGCTGTTAAATTCGAATTTGTTTTTTTGGTTTTATTGCGAATTAGTTTTTTTTATATGTACAGGAGACAATAAAAACTTTTTTTTTGTATTTATAGAAATGAAAATTAACGTATAGCAGGTTTTTATACTAATAATGACCCAAGGATTCCAAAGAAGTAAAAAAAGATAGGGGCTGCCTTTTAATAATCCAAAATTAAGGTCATTTCCGGTGAAACCGAAAGTGGTAGAAATTTAAAATTTACGTCAATCTATCCAAAATTATGTCTTAGATAAATATTTAAAATTTCATAAAAATCGGTTGATAAATAAAGAAATTAAAGGGGTGAGCCACTTTTCGGTATTACTCTGTAGCTGTACTGTAACTTTTTATTTTCTATTTATAAGTTTTAAATGCAAATTTGTGGTTTATTTTTATTCCGATTTTTTTATTACAAAATTAGATTTCCCAGCAATAAACATAATTAAAAAAAAATTATATTTGTAATTGATATGTGCTTTACAATTTTTTCTTTAAACATTCCATAAAAATTATGTCAAAAATTAAAAAAAGGAAATGGTAACCACAGAAACATTTACATTTTGTTTTATTTTTTTTTTCCAAAAATAAAAATAATACACGTCATTTGGATTCGCATACATTTTATTGCATTTTACATTTGAAATATTTTATACACAATATTTACAAGTGCTGATTTTTTTACAATTTTTTTACATATAATTTATTTAAAAAAAATTGTGTGAGTTTTCCTTGATTGCTGTGAGAAATCAACCGGAAATGGCTACCAGTCGACCAACGACAATGTTCAGCGTCGATTTGGACAGGAAAAGCCTTCACAAGAGCATCATCTCGAAAAAATCGATTTCTTGTGATGATGAGCCTTACGTAGAGGTGCAGAACGTCAGGATCACACCGAAACGTCTCATCCTGAGCAATCCTTTCGAAGGCAAGAAGTTCGAGGAGGACATTGTCATTACCAATGTTGGCTCGGCACCTGCATTTGTCAGGATTCTGGCTCCCAGTTCATCGGTACTTTTTTAATTCTTTGCAATTCATTTTTCAAAAACTGACACACACACAAAAATATCACAAAAAAGTCAAATTTTATTTTAAAACAAAATTTCTTTTTGTAAATTTTCAAAGCTTACTCTTTTCTTAAGGCAATAAGAGTAAAGATCTTAAAGGAAGGACAAATATTATGCAGTGGAATGTCAATCAGACGCCGTTTAGTTTATAAAGTGGTAATGATGACTCTGGTCAGATCGTGCATTATTCCAATTTGCATAAACGATATAAAAACAGTGAATATTCACATAGAAATGTAAGTTTTCTACTTTATTATATTTTTGGAAAATGATAATTAAAAAAAAAAATAGGGAAACATTTGATATCCCTCTGAGCGTTCTGCCTTCGAATCTCGTTGACTTCGGCTACGTGGATGCCGGTCCGACTCCTGCAAAGCGCAAACTCACCCTCTCTAATTCCGACGTGAAGCCTTGCAAGTTTACTATCGATCTCGGTCCTAACACTATGGATTTATTTGTGGAACCCTCGCACGGCATTATTATGGTTTGCATATTTTTCTTTCTCATTTTCTATTGTTTCTCCCATTAAATTTATTTCTTCATTAAACGAAAATCCATCTCTTAAGGGCGGCAAAAGCCAAGATTTGGAAGTTTCGCTGATGCTCCTAAAAGAAGGCTGCAAATCGACGGAATTCTGGATCATTGGCACTAATCCTTTGTACGTTCAAGTGCGCGCCAACATTTTTCGCGCCTCGCTAAACGCTTTATTCACTTACAAAATGCGCAATTTTACATTCGTCAAGTTTCCCAATACTTACTACGGAATCAAATCGCGTCAGCAGTTGGTGATTGAAAACAACAGCCAAAGGCAGTCGTTTTTCTGCGTTTTGGGAGAAATGGAATTGGAAACAATGGTTTCGTTATTTTTCCAAAAAGAAAAAGAAAAGATTTTTTAGTGATCAATTTTTTAGAATTTAAACGAAGCTAAGAAAATTTCGGATGAATTCAAATATTTTAATGTTTATCCGGAAGATGGGAAGTTATTGCCCAATGATGTACGTGTTTTTAATTTTGAATTTGCTCCGTTACTAAATCACAATCATGAAGCTATTTATTACTGCGCCATGTTAAGAATCCATAAATTGTATTGCAAAGATTTGAACCCTGATGATTACGAAAACGGAATTGTTTTCGATACGTTGAGAACATCTAATCCAATCCTAGATGAAATAAAACCCAGTCAAATGGATAATAAATCATTGCTTTCCACAGGTTTTCCTTTTCTTTAATAATTAAAGTTTAATCCGTCATTACGAAATTGGTGCTAATTATTTTTTAGAACCTTTACTTTCATCCGAAGACGATTTTAATGCAGACAGTTCAGGTGGCAAAGAGCAAAAGAAAATACTTTCTGAAATGGACTTACGTGTAATGCTGTACGGACAGTTTGAAAGTCCTAACGTTTCCGTAATTCCAGATGAGATAACTCTTAATGATTTGATCATTGGCGAAAGAATTGACAGGATTTTGCAATTCCAAAACAATTCTCCGAATTTACCTATTTACTGCCGATTCAAGAAATATCCCTGTGTTCGCGTAGAACCATTATTAATTAAGATTGAACCTAATCATAAATTTGAAGTTACTGTTTCAATTACACCCAGTAGCTTCAAAATTGTAACCACCAAAATAACATTTGATTTGCTGGATTACAACTACCCTAGCAAGGAAGGAAGCAAATTGATACCTATCAGCAAGATTAAAATTCCATTAGTTTATCGGGTGGCCCAATGTAATGCCAACCAAACATCTTTAACAAAAATGGACCCTCATCTTCCGAAAGGAGTTGATGTTACTTCACGTTTAGCTACAAATTTTCATTTTGATAAAGGCAATTCGCCTCCCAATAAAGCCAAATTGAATGCTTATATCAAAGAAAATGCTTACTTGGTTCATCCTGATGATAGATACAGAAAAGTCAAGTTAAATATTCCAAATCAAAAGTATATCTTTGTTTTTGTTTTTATTTTAGTTATTTCTTTAATCAATGTTTTTTTAAGAGTCAAAAGTATTTATGCAGGAATTCCACGCAATCGTTCGTCAATAAATTTCTATGCTATTTCTTCGGAGAAGAGAATACAATTGAATAGAAACATCGACTTGGCTAATAAAGCAATGAAGATTAAGAAGTCAAAACCAAGTTTTAGTTGTATTGATGTAACTTCAGAAATAACCCTTGGTGCTTTGAGTATGAAAAGCTCTTCGTGCAATGACTTCCAAGCAGAACACATTATCAAAGAATTTATTCCGTTATTGCCGTTCCAGTTAAATCAAATAATAATTTCCCCGCTGAGTGCTGTTATTGAGAACATAGCATTTAATTCATCGTTTACTTATTCATTGACCATTGAAAACAAAAATGAAGTGGCTTTAAGTATTTACTTGAAGCCGCACAAAAAAGAATATTACGATTTTATCGAAGGAGATCGATTCACCATTGATGCTTATCATACCGAAAAGATTTTTTTTAATATCGCAGTTGATAATAGTCCTACCAACAATTGTAATTTAGATATTGTAGTTAACAACTGCTACGTCTTTCAAACTTCGACCATTATAAAAGCCTGTCCGAAGCATTTATCATTAAACACTGAACTCTTAACATTCCATGCCAATGAATCGAATTGCAAATTTGTGCAACTCAGTAATCTTTTGAACGTTGATATGGAATATGAATGGCACGCTCCTGCGGAATTTACTGTTGATCCCAAGCGAGGAAAACTTTGCAGTGGAAAAGTGCAAGCGTGCATGATCTCTTTTGAAATTGGTAAAGCCGAAAATATGGTTTATAATTTGGGCATTCACACCGAAAACAAATTTTACAACTTGAGAGTAATAGCTGAGGGCACTACCTACAAAACCACTTTACCAACAAGCTTACCATTCGGTAATCTATCGCTTCACATCTTGGCAACAAGAGTGTTGGTACTCAGCAGTCAATGCAATCGGAAAATTAGTTACGAAGTTGATACTTCGGTACTTCCCAATGAAATCTCGGTGAGTCCTAATAGAGGTTGGCTTTTACCTTTTGGATCAGTCTATTTGAATGTTAATATTCAACCGATAGTAATGTCTGATTCAAAATGCCAGTTGGATGTTGTAATTGCTAATAGCAAACATTTGTATTGCGATATAAGCTACCAGACTATTTATCCAAATGTAAGTTTGTTACCGGAAGTGGTAAGATTCAAGAAAATTGCAGCTAGTTCATTTGATGTCGCTTGTTTTACCGTTAAAAATAACTCTGAAGAAGCACTAGCAAGCATACAATTTGATGTCGATAGAGTCCCCGAGTTTAACTATAGCGAATACACCAACACGGAATACCTGAAGAAATCCTACAAGACAATTTTGGGTCCTGGTGCTTCAAAGGAATTTTCCATACATTATTATCCATTTTACCCACTGGTTACATCCTTTCCTTTGCCTATTGTAACCAATGGAATTTCAGTCAATCAAAGTTTGGTGCAAATGAAAGGTCTCTTGTCTCAATGTACCACAAGGCCCACCCTTAAAGTATATACGCAGGTGTTATCCTACAAATTAGAAGTGAAATCATGGAAGTATTCCTTCAAGTATTTTCCATATTTTGATTTTAAATCAGTCACGAAACATTCCATAACAATCAAGAATCCAATGAAGGTACCTCTGAGATTCTGTATTCGCTTGGATGAACTTGAAGAACCTTTCGATTTCAAACCTGAACAGAAGAGTGCTCGCAACGTTCTCCAATACGATTGTTCAATTGTTTGCGAATTGGCACCAAATCAATCCACGGTATTTGAAGCTATCTTTTTACCGGAAAAGTCTGGTATTTACTCAGTAAAGCTTCCGGTGTTTATAAAGGATGACTTCTCTGAAGATATGCATAATTATTTTCAATTAAATGCAGAATATCCGGAATCAACTTATTCTTATGATGATGAAATGATACATCTTGGATTTATTCCTTTGGGTTATACCGCTAATAGAAAAGTGACAATTCGAATGGAGTATCATTCACCTGATTGCGATTGCGAGCCGTTCATTGATGATCCAAGTACTTATCTCGAAATTGAAAATACAAAGCCGCAAGGTCTGTCTTCGAATAAACGAATTCAAGTTATATTTTCTTCATCGCGCACACATTTGCTGCATGCAAAACTGAAGGTGTCCTGCAGTTGTCCTGGCAATAATATTGTGATTCCCGTTTACGGAGGAATGGAGAATAATTATTTGACTCTTCACTTGTGTATTGCTTACTATTTTTCACCGGTGGACAATAATATATCTCATGGTGATTCTGCTAGACGCAAGACTGTCGCTGATCTATCTTGTTTTACGTACAGCGATACGGAAAAAGATGACAATGTGAAGCATGGTTTTGACCATAATTTGCCGTACTTTGAAGAACCCACAGGTGTAGTTTATGATTACATGTGCAATGTCATTGAATGTCTTGAAACGTGGATATACGAACAAGTATTTTATGGTACCAAATCTTATAGTATTCCTGACACGATAGCTATACCGGAAATAAAAACATACGGGGAGAAACTAAACAAAAGAGAGATATCCATTAAATTACCTCTGATATTAATTTTTTCTAATTTAGCCGGACCTACTTTGGTTAACAAATTTGATATGAAGTTAGTTTAATTTTATTGCTTTTACATTAAATTTATTCAAATAAAAAATTTTATAGATACCAAGAACGGAAATCAATGTCAACTTGGCTTAGAAGACTCTATAAGGATATAATGAGTTATCTTCTTCGCTTAGGATGCTTCGTAAATTACATTAAACCCGAATATCTTCTGACTTACGAACTCTATCAGGATTACATGCAAACCCTTGATAGAGATCAACAAATACATTCAGAAACGGATTTCCTTTCGCTTGCCAAGCAATCTTGGCTTGACATGTTGTTGCAAGTTTACAAAGTATTGGTATACAAGAAAGCCACTCATAATATATATGGTGGAAGTCCTCTAACGAAGAAAAAATCAGGAGCATCCTTCACAGCTGCGGATAAAATTTTAGGATTCGCAACTGAAAATATACTCAGTGACCAGGGGATAGCTATATTAGGATGGACTGATAAACATTTCCAAGAGAAGAAAGTTGCACTTCAACAACTGGCTGGTAACAAACAATTGGATTTCGATTTGGAAATCAAACGTGTTTCTAACTTTACTGAAGATTTATCCGATTGTTTGGCTTTTGCTGCACTATTGTTGACCTACTGTCCGTTTTTCGAAAAGTTTATGAAGGATTTGTACGTGCCGCCCAAATCGAAACAGCAACGCTTTCACAATGGTTACGTCGTAATGGATCTCTTTAGCAAATTGCAAATATCTTTCAAAATTACGCCAACTGATTTGATTCAACCGAATCCAGTGAAAATGGTCATGTTTTTAACCTATTTGTGCGACTTTATAATTCCTCTAAAAGTCAGGGAGTGCCTTAAATTTGAAGCAAATCTTTCAAAAACTAAAGCTGAATGCATTATAATTTCAAACGAGACTTCGCATCAAATGAAATATAATGTTATATTTTTCGATAATGATGATGATCTTTTCACCGTTGATAATACATCTTTGTCATTGGAAGCGGAAAGCCATGCTCAATTACGTGTAACTTATTGGGCAAAATTTTTGCGCGTCCAGAAAACCGTTCTGTATTTGTGCGGTGAAATACCTGGCAACCAGTATTCGACCTGTAAATTCTACTATTTGGAAGGACGCTGCACTTTGAATAAACCTTCGCAAACTATATCAGTTGTGAGTCCCGTTTACCGGACAATATCCTTCAGGGAAAAACTGAATAGTCCCTATCCGTGTCCCACAAATTACCAATTGTTTTTGTGTAAAGAAGATCCCGCCAATGAAACAAACGAACCCGAAATGATTCGTTATGAATCTCTGTATGCCGCCAAAACTTTGTCAAGGATAAAATTCGAATCGCCGGATTTGAAAGCTAATGACGATGGACTCATTGTGCTTAAGGGCAGCATTTGTTCCATCGTGAACCGGAAGAGCGTTCGCTTTATGATTGCACGCAGTACAATCGGCGATTTTTTATTCAAGTTTTGTATCGAAACTAGGCAGTCCAAAAGAGTGATGCCATTGTTACTGCATATGCACAAGTCTCTAGAAGAGTTTCCTTGCACGTGCCATAAGAAAAAAGCCGATCCCAGAAATAGCAAGTGTCCTAGGACTGGAATATTAAAAATTCCTAACCGTAACTGCTTTCTTTGGTCATCAGTAATGAATTGCTTCCTGCTAGATCGTCCACTTGATGAACAACCATTTTGGGATGAATACAAAGGTTTCTGTTCTTTTTTTTTGTTTCTTTTTTAACAAAAAACTAATTTTTTCTCGGTTTTTCTTTTTATAGGAACAGTAATTGGTTCTCATATCATACAGTGTGTTTTAAGCGATCACAAAAAATTTATAACGGAAGATATGACTTATTTCATGAAGAGCAAATTCAATTACAATGTGCTTAAACAACAGGACAGTGTTTGCATGCTAGATAAATTAACAATCGAATCTGATACAGGTGTTAAAACAGATTTACCTGTGCACTTTAGGAATGCTGTGGATTCCTTCGAATTTAATTTGGAGGAAGAAGATAAAAACGAAACTAGACGTTATATAGTATCGGTAGTTTATGACCTGTGAAGAAAACATTTGGAAAATTTGTAAAATTCGTTTAATTACACAATATAATGAATAATTGCTCTATAATTTGCAATTAATTTCTGTTTTCTTATAGCTGGACAATTAAGGTGTATTAATCGTATTAATAATATCCAATAGGCGGAAGTCTGATCGCTCTCGTTTTGTAATAACTTTCTTTTCAATTTTGCTCTTGCAGGAAGTGTAACCTGCTAGAAATTGGTGTGAAAAATTCGATTAGCGCGAAAAGTTTCGATATTTCTGACGCTGAAAATTCAAGGTTTTTCCTAGACTTTTATTTGCTTCTACTGTTTAAGCTGATTTTTTTTTTCGCAACGTTACGCTTAAATCTGATCGAAATTCACCGCATAGATGTTTGGTGTGTATGTGTGTGTGTGTTTTCATTAGGAATCGTAATGAAGGGCGTTCGAATGTGTGTTGTTTGCCACTAGTGTATAAAATGGACAGGGAAATTAATATAAAGCACGATTCCTCTTAATCGAAATAGTCGTTATTCACTAGCACGGATGAGGATTTGTGTGTCGCGAAAGTTGTTCGGTTAATCTGCTGTTTTTTTTTTCTTCTTTCTTTCATCGTTAACGAAGATAATTAGAAGTAAAATTTGAGAGATTTGTTGATTTCTTTTCGACTTTTATCTTCAGTCCGCTTCGAAATGGATGCTCAACAGTTTCGTGAATTCGGCAAAGCTGCCGTCGATTTCGTTGCTGATTATATTGAAAATATTAGAGACAGGTAATTATCATTTCAATTATTTGTTTATTATGGATTATTAATTGTTAGACTTTGGAAAATAAAAAAAATTAGTTTGAATTTTTAAATATTTTAATTAGATATGGAAAATTTTTAAATTATTCATTTAAAATCACGGTTTTGCTTTTAATGAAGCCGAAAATCATATAATTTTTTTAAAAGCAATTAGCTAAACTTAAATTTAAATAATGTTTACTCAAAAATTAACTAAAAAAAGATTTTTATAAAATTTAATTGTTTTATTTGACAATTCTTGGATTAAAAAAAGTGAAAACTTTTGCAGTGATGCAGTATAACAAGAACCGGGTGGGTTTTTTAAATTCTTATTGGATTATAAGAAATATTTTAAGCTTCAATGATTGTTCATTACTCTAAAGATCATTGAAAGTTTATGGTTATTAAATAATAGAAGTAATACAATACTTTAAAAACTATATTAAGGAGTTTTATTTCTTCAGATTCATAGAGTATGGATTGCCCTAGTATTATTTTTTAATAAATTTATTAACGACAAATAATTATTCTATTTCTTTTTTAATCTGACATATTTTTTTTTATTTAAATTGTAATAAAAAATAATCACAATAACAATACCTAAATTAGAGCACATTAATCAAGGAAATATCTTAAAAAAATGCGTTAAATGAAAATTTATTTTTTATTTTTTATTAATTGATACTCTTAATTTCTTTATGTTTTACAGTCTTTGCATAAAAGTTTTTTTTTACAAAAATGTATTAAAAAGTACCTTAAATTTAATTAAGTTTTATTTTGTAAAACCTTTCCATAGGTGGGGATTAGCAATCAATAATAAAAAGTAATTTATTTGTTAATCAAATTAGTTAAAAATTATTTCTTTAATGCTTAAAAGCTATAAAACAAGACAACTTAAACTAAACAGCAATTACTATTCTTCGATAGTATCTATTTTCATTCTTTACTGTAAAAAAAAATAGTATGCGACATATTAATGAAATTCAATTAAAATGATTACTGGATGCAATTAACACCGCGCGAATAAAAATAACATTTATGGAAAAATACTCGTTAATCGATATAAATTACATACAAAGATTCGAAAGGCGTTTCGATTATAAATTTTACATAATGTTTTTTTTTTGTTTCGATTGAGTCTCGTCGTCGTCATAATAATTAGAATATAATTTATTAATTCCACCTGACTCAGAGACCGTCTAATTTACAATTAATTGCGCTCACGTTATCTCCTCTACTCGTATAATAAAAATTTGCTTTGTTTTGCATAAAAAATTCAAATGTAAATAGAAATTCGCATTTATTCTTTTCAAAAATCAAAAAATTAAATGCTTTCAGAGATGTTCTTCCATCGGTCGAGCCCGGTTATTTGCAGCCGCTCATTCCGAACGAGGCGCCCGTTAAGGGTGAGCCATGGCAAGACTTGCTGAAAGACATGGAAAGGGTGATAATGCCCGGAATCACGCACTGGCACTCGCCCAATTTCCACGCGTATTATCCAACGGGAAACAGCTTTCCCTCAGTGGTTGCGGAAACGCTAACCACAGGACTTAGCGTTATTGGCTTCAATTGGGTATGGGAAAACACAGAAATAATTGCATTTCATTTACGGTGTAATATGTACACACTTTGCAGATTGCCAGTCCGGCTTGTACGGAACTCGAAGTGGCTGTTATGAACTGGCTGGGGAAACTTTTGGGACTTCCCGAAGAGTTTCTTAATTGCTCCGAAGGTCCTGGCGGAGGCGTTATACAAGTACGCTCTGCATTCTGGCATCTGCTTTTGTTTTCTCCTAACCAAAAATAATATTTTTTAGTCTACGGCAAGCGAAGCAACACTTATCGGTCTTCTGGCTGCTAAAAATAAGTACACTAAAGAGTACCAAGAAAAATATAATATGTCCGAGGGTGAAGTCAAAGCGAAATTAATAGCATACAGTTCCGACCAATCGAATTCCTCCATTGAGAAAGCAGGTCTTATTGGGTCCATGAAAATGCGTCTTTTGCCTTGCGACGAACAAGGCAGACTGTCCGGAAAAGTCCTGAAAGCAGCCATCGAAGAAGACATTTCCAAGGGAAACATTCCGTGCTATGTGGTGGCCACACTAGGCACCACTCCGACGTGCGCTTTCGACGATCTTGAAGACGTGGGTTTGATCTGTCGCCACTTTGGCGTTTGGATGCACGTGGATGCAGCCTATGCCGGATCGGTCTTCATTTGTCCCGAATATCGGCACCTGCTGAAAGGAGTCGAATTGGCCGAATCGTTCAACTTTAATCCGCATAAATGGATGATGGTGAATTTCGATTGTTCCGCTTTATGGGTCAAAGACGCCAAGTATCTGGTGGAAGCCTTCAACGTGCAGAGGATTTACTTGAAACACAAGCACATGGGTCAAGCACCCGATTACATCCATTGGCAATTGGCTTTGGGCCGCAAATTCCGCTCGCTGAAATTGTGGTTCGTCCTTAGGATTTACGGAGTTGAAGGGCTTCAGAAACACATCAGGAGTCAAATAGGGCTCGCGCAGTATTTCGAAACTTTGCTCAAAAACGATGACCGATTTCAAGTTTACTCGTGCAGCATGGGATTGGTCTGTTTTCATTTGGCCGGCGGAGATGAGGACACGAAGAAGTTGCACGATATGTTGCTGACGCGCAAGAAGATTTTCATGGTGCCTTGCACTATTAAAGGGCAGTATTTGCTGAGATTTGTAATCTGCGCAAGGACTACCGAAAGGAAAGATGTGGATTTCGCCTGGAACGAAATAACATCCGTTGTGGACCAACTGAGTCCACGGAAGACTGTCATTCACATCAAGAGCAAGCCGATGCCTGAACTGCAAATGGAATACAAGACGAACAACGTCTGCGAGAGGACGAAATGATTTTTTTTTGCTTTTATACTATACTTTGTAAGCAATTAGCGGACCACTTAATTTAGAGCAGTAGTATATCGTAAATTCGGACCGTTAAATTTCGTTTCACTTTCTTCTGATGGCGATCACTTACTTTCTCTATCGGCTAGCGTCTCAGCTTCCCAAATATTATTTCTTTCTCAAACCGGCCTTTATTTATATAATATAAACACTAAATAGTTTCACTTTAAAGGGGCAATAAGTCGTTTTCTTGCGTAAGAATTTTCTCAATTATTTTGTTTACTTTTTTAGCAAAAACTTTTAGTTTTTAAATATTGTAAAATTATTTCTGGATTTACTTATAAAACAACCTAAAAATTTATGAAATTCAAAAACTACAAACTGTAAAAATCATTAGTTTTTACCCGTTATGAAAACTATTGATTTATCAAAAATTTATTACTTATAATTTGCTAGGATTATTAATTATAAAAATTTAATAAGGAAACTTGTTAAGCATTAAAAAAACACTAATAAAAAAATTATGAAACTTTAATTACGTGTCATCGATCATTAATCCGATTTTCAAATGCAAAAAGAAAATTTTGAAATGTTATGGTACCATTGCACCAGTCAACCGCGAGTATTTAAGAGGACCGCTCACATTTCGGCTCTTAGTCGCTTTGTGGCCCAAGATGGACGTGGAAGAATTTCGACAATTCGCCAAAGCTGCCGTGGACTATATTGCCGATTATTACCAATCCCTTCGAGAAAGGTACTTTTATTCCAAAGTTAATTTTTTTTAAACTTTTTTTTTTTTAATTTATTAAATTACAACAACAAAAAAAACAGAATAAAAATGATGTTACTGTTTTATTGTTAAAGACCGGTATTGCCCACGGTTGAGCCAGGATACATCAAGGATTTAGTGTCGGATGAAGCCCCCGAACGTGGGGACGGCGACTGGAAGCGTTTGCTAGACGACATGAACAAAGTGGTGATGCCAGGATTAACGCACTGGCAGTCGCCGAATTACTACGCTTATTATCCTGCGTCATACTCATTCCCTTCGGTCGTGGGGGACTTTTTGAGCAGCGGATTAGGAGTCGTTGGCTTAAACTGGGTGAGTGCACTTAATAATCCCGCTTAATTAATATCCATGGAATATTCGACATGTGTGATGCGTGTCTGCATAAACCACTTTCACAAAGAAGATGACTTTCTTTTGATGAACGCAGATGACCGGACCTGTTATTACCGAACTTGAAGTCGTCATGATGGATTGGCTCGGCAAAATGCTCGATTTGCCTGAAGAATTTCTTAATTGCTCCAAAGGACCGGGCGGTGGTGTTATAAAGGTTGGTAACTTTTCTTTCTTTCTTTTCTTGGAGACTTTACACAATTTTCTTATTTTTAATATTCAAAAATCAATAACAAAAACAAAATGAAAATTTAAGGACTGAACAAATAAAGAAAATGTATTTAATTAACTCCAAAATTTCAACTTACGTTAAAATCTAAAAAATAAATACAAAAAACATAAAAAATCTTATAGGGAACAGCTAGCGAAGCAACATTTGTTTGCCTCTTAGCTGCAAAGGAGAAAACAGTAAGACACCAGAAACAACATCCTGAAATGTCCATAGAGGAAATCAAAGGACGTCTTCGCGGTTACAGTTCCGACCAATCGAATTCCTCCATTGAAAAGGCAGGACTCATGGGTTCCATGACATTTCATTTACTACCCTCTGATGACGAGGGTCGTCTCGATCCAACTTTACTCCGGGAAACAATCGAAGAAGACATTCGCCAAGGATACTTTCCGTGCTATGCAGTTGCCACCTTAGGCACAACCGGAACTTGCGCTTTTGACGATCTCTCTCAACTGGGTCCCATTTGCCAACAATACAACATTTGGCTGCATGTAGATGCAGCTTATGCTGGCGCCATTTTCGTATGTCCGGAATATCGACATCTTAAGAACGGCTTAGAATTCGTTACTTCATTCAACTTTAACATGCACAAATTCATGTTGGTAAATTTCGATTGCTCGATTCTGTGGGTCAAGGACTCCCGTAATTTGATGGATGCCTTCACGGTCCATCGAGCCTATCTAAAACATGAATACGACGATTCCGCTCCTGAATATCTCCATTGGCAGATTCCTCTCGGAAGAAGGTTCCGTGCGCTGAAGATTTGGTTCGTGCTGCGCACTTATGGTGTCGAAGGGGTGCGAAAATTCGTTCGCAGACAAATTTCTCTTTCGAAACAATTGGCGGATTTTATTCGTCAAGATAGTCGTTTCGATGTGGTTTGGCAGAGAGTTGCATTGGTTTGCTTCCGGTTGAAAGGTGAGGACGAGTTGACCAAAAGGCTTCTGGCGAAAATTAGCAAAAGGAAGAAGATTTACGTAATTGGATATCAATGTAAGGAACAGACTGTTATCAGGATGTCCATTAATAGTACGGAGACCACCGAAGATGATCTGCTCTTCGCTTGGAATGAAGTTAAGTCTCAAGCGAATGAAGTATTCGATGTGCGTAATAAGGATTACAGCTTTAACGAGATGGATTATGAAATTTTGGAAGCCAAGCCCATGAGGTTTGATATTCCGGTGGATAATTGCCATAAGATTGAAAATAAGAGAGAATAGTTTTTCATTAGAATTTGTTTGGTTTTGTAAATTTGTTAGTTTTATTTTCAGAAAGAAAAACTTTTTTGAATTTATTCTTAAGGAGTATTATTTGTAATTTTTGACTTTTGAAATTATTTAAAAATAATAAATAAATTTAAAGTAATTTTAAGGTATGTACACTATTTTAGGGATTTTATATTATAAAGAATATAGTTTTTAAAAGCATATAAATCGTTTTAGAATTATTCTTAAGAGTTTTCTATACTTAAAAAATAATATGAATTTATAAGGATTAAAAAAATGCTCATATAATTAAATACAATTATAAATTTTATATTTATATTTTTAGATATTATTTATTTTAATTTATAAAAAGAGTTATTAGAGTTTTTGGGGATTTTTTAATGGAAATGATGACTGACAGACTAGTCAATCCGAAAAGTTGAAAATCTAGTTGCCAATTTAAAATAATTTTGATAATTTAATAATTCTTGACATGACTTGACAAATCATGAAATTCTAAACTATTGGAAACCTAAAATACCAATCATAAGGAAATTTTTCGTAAGTTTGTCCCATAAAATATGGATTTCGGTATTTTCAAACTAAACACCACATTAAAACTTGCTAGAATATGCGTAAGGTAACAATTCCCTTAAAACCCTTAAAACAAACAATTTACCAAAAATGTAACTTTTAAAAAGGGAAATTTCATTATCGCACATGAAACCCATGAAAGTAACAGGGGCGAAACTTTCATCGAGTAAGTGCAACAGACCGGCTCCGCCGCCTCTCGAAGTCTGCACCATTTCGGACACGGTGATTGATCCGAATCATCCGGAACCGGCTGTCATCATCATAGGAGCAGGTCTGGCAGGACTATCGGCCGCCCACAGACTCAATCAATGCGGCATAACAAACTTTACGATACTGGAAGCAACGGATCGGTACTGAATGCGACATCTGTACTATGAAAGCATTAAAATTTTGCTGTTGCAGTCCTGGCGGCAGGATCCATTCCTGCTGGTTGGGGGACGTAATAGCCGAGATGGGGGCGCATCACATTCTAGGAGGATGTTCGGCTAATCCCATCTATAATTTAGCTTGCCAAGAAGGATTATTGACACCGCCGCTAATGCGTCAAGAATCCGGCAAACCGTTGTTTTGCACCAGCGAAGGAAGAGCTGTTGCCTTACCTGTTGCGCACAATGCTTATCACATTTACAAGCAAATCGAGCATGAAGCGAAAAATTTGTTTGCCGGCGGAGTGGGCAAGGACCACGGATCGCTTATGAACTTTTTTTGTCTTAGGATCCAGCAAGAACTGCAGCATTTCCCGGATGACCAGCGCTACGATGCTTCGCGGGTCATGTACGGATTGACGAATTGTCTGAGGGCACAATTAGGGGAGGATTTGAGCAAAATTAGTGCCGATCATTTCGGCAGTTTTATACCGATACCAGGGGGAAAAGTAAGGGTTCCTTTGGGTTTCGTAGGAGTTCTGGCTCCTTTGTTGCGCGATTTACCCGATTGTAGTTTGAAATATCTAAAGCCGGTCTCTACCATCCGTTGGGATACTGCAAAGGGCGCCCATACAAGAGCCAAAGTGATCTGCTGCGATCGAGATGAATTCTGTGCAGATTATGTTATAGTCACTGTCAGTCTTGGTGTCTTGAAGATGCATCACGATAAACTGTTTTGTCCTGTCTTACCTCAGGAAAAAGTAACAGCTATTAATAATTTGGGTTACGGACATGTTAACAAAATTTACTTGGACTATCCGAGACCGTTTTGGGTATGGCGCGAGGGTGGTATTAATTTTGCGTGGAGTGCCCAAGAATTGAGTCATCGCACTGACTGGACTAGAGGTCTCAGTGTAGTTGAAGAAGTTGAAGGAAGCAGACATATTCTTTGTGCGTACGTTTCAGGACCGGAAGCTATAGAAATGGAAAGAGCTACTGATGAAGAGGTAGCTGAAGGTATTACTAGAGTTCTTAGGACTTTCACCGGTGATGGTTCGTTGCCATTTCCGAGCTCGATCTTAAGATCCAAATGGACCAGCGATCCGTTTTTTTGCGGAGCTTTCAGTTTTCTTGGCGTTAATTCTTCGGTTGGACTTCAATGCGATCTTTCCACCCCAATACCGATTGTTTGTGGAGATACGGCTCCTGTTTTGTTCTTTGCGGGTGAAGCCACGTGTCCCGGACATTATTCCACAACTCATGGAGCCCGCATTAGCGGCGTAAGGGAGGCTGAAAGAATTATACAGTTGACCAAGAAATTCAGAGGGCCGCCTCCTATGTAGGAAAAAATTAAATTCTTTGAACCGTCCATTGAAGATAAAACAAATTTCCGTCTTATGTTTGCTGGTTTATTATCTACTAACTTTTTCTTTACAACAATAAATATAACATCCACTAATTTTGTCATTTTCTATTTGATTTATTATACTCTACAATAACAGATAGTTTTTATGATTACAATTTCATAAATAACAGTCCTTAAAAGCATTTAAATTGGTCACTTCTTAACTTCTTAACTACTTTTCTTATATTGATAATTTATAACATACACAACAATTACAATAAATATATTAACATGAAGATAAAATTTTGATTGCATGGTCCTTTTGTTTCTGTTTGGTCCTTATGAATACTTAATGTGAAACTCCATTGTGTCCATTTACGTGTCCATTATGCGCCAGTTCTTCGTCAGCTGTGGCTTTGATTTCCTTCCAGGACAATTCGATGTCTTCCACTTCGGTAAACCGGGAGCAAACTGCCAAGCGCAGAAAGTAAGTATCCCTGATCTTCGACGGAACCAAATGAATAACTCCTCGTCCATTCAGGCGTCTTAAAAGACTTTCGTTAATTTCATTAGGACCTTTGAGACGGAAGCAGACAAGTCCCAGGACAACTTCTTCGGTGATTTCGAAGCGATCATCTGCTCGGACCAAGGATTCGAAATGATGAGCCAACATGACGTGTTTGCGAATGAACTTCTGTAAGTTTTCCACACCATATAGACGCAGGACGAACCACAGTTTAAGAGATCGGAATCTTCGGCCCAGCGGGATCTGCCAATGACGATAGTCGGGAGCAGATCCTTGCTGGTCATGTTTCAGGTACAGTGGATCGACGTTGAAAGCGTTCACCAACCACGTGGGATCCTTCAACCACATCGCCGAACAATCGAAGTTTACCAACATCCATTTGTGCGGATTGAAGTTGAAGGAGTCGGCTCTGTTGATTCCTTTCATCAGGTAGCGGAATTCGGGACATATGAATGCTGATCCTGCATAGGCAGCATCCACGTGGAGCCATACATTATGTTCGTTGCATACGGGGCCCATTTCTTCCAAGTTATCAAACGTACAAGACGAAGTAGTTCCTAACGTTGCAACAGCCTGCAAATTTCATCATCTCGGTAAGCATATTGCGTATTAAAAGCAATTAAGCGGCGTATAAAGGACAAGGTCGGAGATTGTCAGGTTTTGTAAGCGGTGCGTTCGTTCCAGTTACAGTCACGGACACCAGAAGAACATGCGAATTGTGACAAATCGCGAGCAGAATTGGACTTGCAGTTATTGCAATAACAAAACGAAAAAAATTATAGGCGGAAAAAATTGATAATTACGTAAAACGGAATGAGGCCGGCTTTGAGATCCTCTTGGATTGCATGCTCTAAGGTCTCTCCGCGCAACTTGTTGCAATCGTCCGGCGGTAAGGACCTCAAGCGCACTCCACCCAACAGTCCTGCTCGTTCTACCGACGAGTGACTTTGACCTGAAATTTGAATACATTCTATTGTAATTACCCAGCGGTTGTTGATCTAGTTTTTGTTCTTTGCTATTAAAAAGTTTATTGGGTTTTTTGATTTTACAGTGTCATTTTTTTTTATTGAAACAAAATTTTAATTGCTTTTTTGTAACTTTAAATAATATTTAGAAAACATTTTTGATGCAATTTTTTTTTTCTTATATTGAAAAAAATATTGTACTTAGATTTCTTTAATTTTGCAGTGTTACAAATTATATTCATTCTTAAGAAATGTTTTTTATTATTTAATCCTTTAGTTTTTCAATTCTTTTAAACACTTATTAAAAAATCTAATTTAGTTTATTAAATATTTAAATTATTAAAAATTATGAAAGTCAATTTAAATTGTCTATAGAATTTTAATGAGTATTCTTTTTAGAGAAAGATTATTGTTTAATTTTGCAGTACAAATTTATTAATTGTTTCAGTTTTTTTTTTTCATTGGGCACTGATTGAAATCATGTAAATTCTATCAATATTTAAGTTTTAATTAAATTAATATCCTTTAAAGTTAATTTTAGGAATGAAACATCTGAAATTATTTTTTATTTATAATAAAAATTATTAGATTTTTTGGATTTGTTGCATGAAGGATATTAATAGCTGCTAATAATTACATAATTATTTTATTATCCTTTTTAATTACATTTTTAAAACAAATATGAAGTTAATTTTGTAAGAAAAAAAGTGTTTTAAAACTATATTTTATTTTAATTACATTGCAAGAAAAAAAAAGAAATACTCACTAGAACAGTATCCAACAAGTCTGTTAATGATGTCAGATTCTGGCAATTCGGGACGCTCCTTCTTGATCCTAGTAACGGCACGAGCTTTCGCTCCCAGCAAGGCGACCAAAGTGGCCTCACTAGCAGTTCCCTGTATAACACCGCCGCCCTTGCCACCGGAACAAGCCAGAAATTCATCAGGTAACTCCAGCATTTTGCCCAACCAATCCAACATCGCCACTTCTAATTCCGTGCAAGCAGGACTCGCTATCTGTAAGCCGAAGAAAGTTTTGCCTCCTTGATGCACAGAAAACTAATCATCGAGTTTCCGCTCCTTTGTACTGAGCGCAGCAAAAGGATAACTCACCCATGAAAATCCAATGCAGGCTATAGCGCCGCTAAGGATGTCGGCGACGATCGCAGGATAAGAGTTGGCTGTCGGAAAGTAAGCGTGGAATCTTGGAGAGTGCCAATGTGTCACCTAAGTTTTCAAAAAAAATTTTGAATTTTTTTTATTTTTCATTAAAAATTTGTTTAAATTAAAATAAATTAAAAAAAAAATGAATAATTAAATACCCCGGGCATTATAACTCTTTCAATGTCGGCCATAACGTCTTCCCATTGGTCGGGTTTTTCGGGTGCGTTTTCCGGGATCAAAGGACGCAAATATCCTGGCTCGACCGTCGGCAGGACGCGTCTACAAACAGGAGAAGTATTCTAGGTCAAGGAATCGACACAGTCGCCGAGTATTTATTTAGTTTTAGATAAACAAACAACTTTTACCAGCTACTGGTTTCTTACTTAATAGCTAAACTCATTGCAAGTGTAGATTTATTTGTTTTTCATGGGTAATTAATGATTTTATGCGTCGAGAATGTTTTTTTTTTTATTTACTTTTTTTTGTATTTGCAATTTATTTATTTGAAATGCGATAATAAATAATAAGATTCTGCAAGAAGCGGTTTGCAATGAATTGATAAACAGTTCCGTAATGTCTTCATCCATGCGAAATAATTTGCGATTAAAATCGAAATCGCTGCATTGTTCTGTGATTTATTAATAATAATATAATTGATCATTTCCATTAATATTTATCATTTTACTTATTGTTTAATACTTTAATATATAAGCATATAAGATTAGCAACAAATGAATAGATACATTATTTATTAATAAATTAAATAATAAAAACACAATGAAGAATTTATGGCGGCAATGAATAGAGCAAATTCACTGGTGCACAAACGCCCTCAAAGACCTTCTATCTTTGTAAAATAAATGACCTAGATTGGTATTAAATGCGACTTATATCGCACTCATTGCTTTCCATTTTATTAGTTTATAAACATACACTTCCATCTATATTAAAAAAAACATTCTGATTGCATTTACTTGAGTTTATTTGTTTACAAATTACAAAAAAAAAAGTTTTTACTTTTTTAATACTATAATCTAAGTACTTTAGTAATGCATAATGTTTCTTTTTTTTTTTTAATTAAAAACTGTAAAGCTTACCTGTCTCTAATATTTTCCAAATAATCGGTGACATAATCGATCATCGATTTGGCAAAGTCCTTAAATTCGGGCGCATCCATCTCTGCAATTAACAGCAATTATATTCACTTCGGATCACTTCTCGTAAATAGTTTTCACTTCGACGCAACACTCGAACTGATCCTAAATCGAATTAGCTCAGCTTTAACGATACTCATTAGGCGCTATTCAACAAGAGATAATTGCATTTGTGTATAATTCCAAGCATTTAATTTAAAATTTCATAAGTTGTTCATTAATGAAACTTAAAGTCATTTTGAAACAAGTTTTTTGTTTGTTTCGTAATAGTTTTCGAATTTTAAAAATTAATTAATTACCCTTTGTGCCCATTTTGTTAGTTGTTTAGTAATCCAACACCTTTAATTAATTCACCTAAACTAAAATTAGTAAACTTTTGAATTTCTTACTGTAAAATTGATTTTTTTATATAGCTCTCGCAAAGCAATAATATGCAATACAAGCAACAAGTTCAAAATTCGCGTGGCAGGTCGTTGGGATTTGTGGCGATCATTTCGACTTGGCGCTCTTTAAATCGCAGCCCATGGGGGAAACCCGAGTGGGGACGCACGCAGAAATCGATCACTGTACAAGCATTATCACTCCACTTATCAATGGACCTCCAAAATAAAGCATTTATTGCCTTTCCTTTTGTTTTAATTAAATAATTCATAACTACTAATTCCATTCTAAATTTATTTGTGGCCTATTGAACCTACAATTCAAATCTCAAATTTCTAAACAAACACAACGGACAAGGCCACTGGAAAGATATAGTTTATTTTAGTTTTAGTTGCATTTAGAATTTTTTGTCAGTCTTGCTTTATTGCAAACAATTAAATAGCAAACCAAAGAATGAACATAAAAACATGCAAATCATGTTTCGGACAGGGGAATCCGTGACGGTCATTCAAATTTCACAGAAGTGAGCGGGATTTCCTTACGCTGTGGAATTTTCCCCTTTTTTTTTGTGTGTGCAATTTTAACTGATTACTGAGTATTTGCTTGGAGTTAATGTAGTTATTATACGAAAACAATTATTTCGTCTTTAAATACTTTCAGACTGAATTGTTTAATTGTTTAATGTAGATGTTGAGATGAAAGCAGTAATGATTGATTTGGTGAAGTGACCCTCTTCAAGATAAATCGTTTCACGGGCTTTCAGATTTGATTGCCGCCACTACATTATGCTCGCCCCTGACTCCGGCGAGCTTTCATTGTGCTCGCCCGTAAAGCTGCTCCTGTATCAGTGATGCAGTTTCCATGGAAACAGAGTGGCTGAGAGTGGGTGTTCTAATGAAAAAACGAAAGGATGGGAAACTGTAACTTTACCCTTCTTACATTTTCAACAGGTTCTTTTTTTTTAGTTTCCTTTCATTCAGTGCTTTTTCTTGGAGAATTTTACTTTAATTGTTCCTTTACTTTTTTATTTATTTTTTGCTTGTTCTTAATAATTATTATTACTATTATGAAAGTTAAGATGTTTTATATCCTCAGCATCGTTTGGAAAAAGAAACAAAAAATTAGTCATGTTATTGATTTAAGTTAATCAAAAAAGTGCCTCTTTTCTGAAATTTGGTTTAATTTTCGTTTTTATTCGCTTTATTTTTATTTTTTGCATGTTTTTATAATTGATTTAAAAAAAAAAATTAAGTCTTCAGTTTCTTTTAAAAACTTCAACAAAAATTTGGTCTGATTATTTAAGATTATTGATTTAAGAAAATGTAAATCAGAAACGTTTTGCCTTTTTTTATGAAATTGCTTTAATTTTTGTTTTTACTAATTTATTTTTATTTTTTGTTTATTTTTACTAATGATTTAAAAGAAAATGAAGATGTTTTAGGTCTTCGGATCGCCTAAAAAATATTTAAAAAAATAAATTGTTTTATTTTTCTTTTACAAGGTTCAATTTTATTTTATTTCTACTAAATATGAGTAAAAAACTTTCTGTTTCTTCAAAAATGAACAACTAATTTTTCTTTGTAAATATTTACAGCGATATGTCAATAATTAGTTACAACAACATTTTTCTCCATTTACTTTGTTAAAAATTACTTCTTTTTTTTTAATTACTTAACAATAGCTAATAAAGCTTTAAAATAACTGATAAATACAGTTATAAATTAACGAAAACTTTGAAAAATACAACAAGAAAAAAATAACAAAAGAATATTTTGAATTTAATTACAATTTAAATTATTTTTCATTAATAGATACATCAAATTTATAAAAAAGAGATCAATATAGGAAATACAGAAACAAATTACTTAATCAGCATTGGTAAACCATGAAAGTAAGCTTTGAAAAGCAAGCAAAAACAAAAATTTCGCCCAAATAAAAACTTTGAGGTTTGCAGTTGGCAGAGAAATGTCATTAAATTGTCACAAGGGGGGCCTTAATAATTAAATTAGCAGGGCAAATTCTAAACTAATCCTTATCCTGCTTAGTTTAAGGGATGCTTCTTAATATAATATCAAAAACATAAAGCATGGGATACTTTATCCCATCATTTTTAGCATTTCTTTTAAATTCATGCGGAATTTACATCTTCCACGAGAGCAGCAAAGCCGGATGCGAACCGCTAGTCTCCTCTTTGATCTTTTTGATTTCCGTTTTCATTCTCCTGTGGGACCTTCGATTGTTCCCTTCATCTCTAAGAAAACTGTGGAAATGCGGTGCTGTCACACTCAATGTAATGTTTTCTTCCTCTTTAATTTTTCAATATTCTTTTTTGTTGTAATTCGTAATTTTTGGTAAACATTAGGAATTTTTAGTATTTCATGGTATCTTTTGTAATGGAACACATAATGATCGACTTCTGGTTTCCCCTGGAGGCCTCCCTTTTCACATTTCTACCAAAAATCGCCGAATTCGAAGCAAACGTTTTGAGACAGTTCGGTTGGAACAGTCCCGGCATCCTTCAATTTCTTCTTTGCGATGTGACCCATGTGCTGGCCAGTTACGCATTGTCCATGTTCTTCTTGGTGGTTGTGCTGCATTCAACGCGCATCATAGATTTAAGACTTTTAAGGTACATCAAGATTAATCTCAAAAGATCAACCCTAGTAAATTATTTTCTCCTATTATCAGTGTATTTAATTAGTGTCAGCATCGTGGAATAAAAAGTATTGCTTATATTGCGATTGTATTTGTTGCAGATGTGGGGCCAATGTATTTTTCAATGACGTTAATGACCGTGCGAAGAATTTCACGCGCAAGGCTTTGAAAATGTTCTTCAAAAAACGGAAAGTTCGCTTTAACATTCGCGAATGCGAAACTGAACTTGACGATGACGCTTACTATTCCGATGATTCTGATGATTATTGCAGATCTCCGAAGAAGTCCCGATATTGATATCCAATTATTTTTATGTTTTGCGGCAACGGCTTTACAAATTTGTGCGGTTTTTAAATTTAAATTAAATACCAATAGAGCTAAAGGAAATTTCCACGACTGCCAACTTTAGTGACTTGATTCAAAAACTTTCTACAAAGAAAAATTTACGTTTTCAATTAATATTATTGTAACATTACTTCGTATTTACATTTAAATTAATAAAAATACACTAGATAAACTGCAAAAAGCTATAAAAAGCTCAAATTTTCCAAACATAACACAAACGTAACCTCAAATTTTGTTTTTAGAAAAAAATTGCTAAGTAAACATTAAAAATGTTTCGCACATTTTTTAATAATTTTTGGTCTACGACTAGGAAATTCAACGTGGCATCTGTTTGTTTAATTAGAAAAAATATGAAAAAGTATGCCAGTGAGAATTTGCATCAAAACTTCATCAAACAACTTAATAATGCGATTCCAAAACTTAATGGTCACAATGTAACATTTGTAACTGGAATAACGGTCCTCCAATGGCTGGGATTCGAAAAATCCGACGAAAAAAAGGAATCAGAGCTAATAATGACACTAAAAAGATCAGTTTTGTGTACTCAAAGACAAGAGTACAAGAAAGCAGAGCAAATGCTGCATATAGCCCTGCGATTAGCTCAGCAACAGCAGAACAGGCAAGGTGTAATGTACTGTTACGATTTAATGGCAAATTTAGCAATGGACACATATCAATTGGAAAAAGCCCAAAAGCTTTTTGTCACCCTTATGCAAATGTTTCTTCAGGATGGCATCAATGAAGATGACAACAAAGTTTGTATTTATTGCGATTTGCTATTAATTTACAGTCTACAGGTTGAAATTATTGTTTGCAGTTTATTCATGTAAGCCTAAAAGTTGCCAGGATAAACCATTTACTAGCAAAGGATGATGTAGCTGAAGTAGGATACAAATGGTGCTTGGAAAAATTAAACAAAGTTAAAGATAGGGATTTAGATACGAAATTATTGAATGGTGTGGTGAACGATTGGTATGCTCAGTTTTTATTAGATAGAGGACAAGTGAAAGAGTCTGTGATCCATTTGAAAGAAGCATACAATAGCTGTTGTGCAGTAAAAGGCGAAAATTCAGAGCAAGGTATGCTATTGTTGAATGATTTGGGCATCACTTCTTGGAGAGCTGGCGAAATGGATGCTGCGCAAAACTACCTGCAAGAAGCACTCCATTTGGGCAATGATTTGGAAGATCAGTCACATGTAGGAGTCATCCATGCAAACCTGGGATTGATTCTTTTGCAGAAAGGGCTCTCTGAAAAGGCTCAGGAATTATGCAAAAAGGGTTGGCACTTAGGTAGGTTTTAAAATAAGCAATTCCTGATTTATTTTCTAAATTAAAACATTTTAAACTAATAAATTCTGAAATTAAAGGCAAAAAAATGGACAATACAGAATCTGTAGAACAGTCAAACTACTGTTTGGACCAAATAAAATACTTTTTACAAAATGAAAAGTAATTTATTCTTTTAAAACGTAAGTAAACACAACTACAAATTCAAAAAAATAACACTGAAAGATTTGTATTTTCACAGAATTCTAGCTGGATTCTGGATTTGTGCATAATTACTATGTTTTTTTTTAGATTGTAAATTAATTAAATCGCACAAAACTTATCGATTTACATAATATAAAACAAATTACTTAATGCTATTCATATTCAGCTATAAGGACCATCATGTAGACGCCCACAAGAAGAGCGCCCACCTGATAGATCGTTTGTGTAAAACTGGGTTTCTCTTCGTCCAGCAATTCGGGAATGACCGAGACCAGTGCTATGTAGATAAATCCGCCGGCTGTGAAAGGCAGAATCCAATCTGTAGCCATAAAACCGGCGCTTTCCTGCATGAAAAGCGACAGTGCGGTCCCTGCAAGAGCCCCCAATGCTGTCGTCAACTGCAAAAGCATGGCGTTTCTTCTGCTAACGCCCGATTGCAGCAGAATTGCGAAATCCCCAATTTCGTGGGGCACTTCGTGCAAAAGAATAGTGAGTGTCGTTATAAAACCGACTGTATTGCCGGCCAAATAAGAGGATCCGATGGCTAAACCATCAGTAAAATTATGGCTGAAATCAGCAGCTAAATTTAAGTAGCCAGCCACTTTTATGTCTTCTTTCTCAGCAACTTCTTTGGAGGATTTCTTGCTGGCGTCTTTGTCAGTTTTGCTCTTTGTGCTCTTGGGAGCTGCATGTGAATGCCCATGACCACTGGATCCCTTCAGAATCCTCACGGATTTCTCCACAACTAAAAATGTTACAATTCCAGCCAAGACCCAGAGGCCTACAGACATGTCATGTGTGTGTTCTTCACCACCATGTGCATGGCTGTGCCCTTTTGCCTCTATGTTCATGGCAGCATGAGGAATCAGATGCAGAAAGGCATCTCCTAGTAAGCCTCCAGAAGCAAATGAAAGCAGGACCTTTAACAAAGGCTGCTTAGCCTCTGTGTTGTCCAAAGGAACAAAGAACAGTATTAAGAATGGTGCTGCACTTATCAGCAGGGTCGATCCCATTGCGTTGAGCCATAAATCGCTGTCCGGTTTCAGTTGCTGATGCTGTTTGTGATGTTCTTCTTCTTTGTGGGCCTCATTGGCGGCCTGTGAGTATTTGAAGTGTGCCGGTTCATCATGACTGTGCCCGTGGTGCTTGTGGCTGTGACTTATCGCCGACGGAATGGTGAGTGCACAAATTGCAATTAATAGTTGTAGTTTCCAGTACATTTTTCCGCACAAAAAAAAAAATTAATAATATCACTGTATTTCGATGTTTTTAACCAAAAACTAAACGGATTTCTTTAGCTGCGTTCTTTGTTACCGGCTTCCGCTCATTATTTTTATATTATCACTAGGTTATCAGCTGAAATATTATAATTATGACACGACGCACTAGCTTTGTTTGATATTTTTACCGCTATAAGCACTTCTCAAGATAAAAAATACAATCCAGAAACGTGTTGCTCCATGAAACTACTCAATGTCATTGGAAACTATCAGTTTTTGCTACTTAAATTAGTAATTAACTTAATTTGTTTTCAATTCTAATAAAGAAATAAATTAGTTTTGCAAATAAAGTACTTTTATGATGTAAAAATTAATAATTTACAGGCAAAATTAGAAATTTTCAAACAATTTGCAAATTTAAAGAAATGCCGCTGTCGAAATTTGCTGTCAAAAAGCGGGCGCTTGCGCATTAAGGTCATTACAAAGCAACTTGTAGGTTGTGTTTTGAAGAAACAAAACGCCGCTTTTAACTTTGTATTTAACACAAAAAACTAATAATGTCGGCCCGTTACGATCGTGCTATCACTGTATTTTCTCCCGATGGACATCTTCTGCAAGTGGAATACGCACAAGAGGCTGTACGCAAAGGATCCACTGCCGTAAGTCAATTCTAACCTCACAATGACTTTGTAACTTTTGAAAATTTTCGGAAAAACAGGTCGGCGTTCGTGGGAAAAACGTCGTCGTGCTTGGTGTCGAAAAGAAATCGGTAGCCAAGTTGCAAGAGGAACGCACCGTGCGGAAAATATGTCTGTTGGACGACCATGTTGTGATGGCCTTTGCAGGACTCACTGCTGATGCCAGAATCCTCATCAATAGGGCTCAAATTGAATGCCAGTCCCACAAGTTAACCGTTGAGGATCCCGTGACCTTAGAGTATATCACAAGATACATTGCAGGACTCAAGCAGAAGTACACTCAGAGCAATGGCAGAAGACCTTTTGGAATTTCATGTCTGATTGGTGGTTTTGATTTTGATGGTGTTCCTCATTTATATCAAACAGAGCCCTCCGGTATTTACTATGAGTGGAAAGCCAATGCTACGGGCCGCTCAGCAAAAACCGTAAAGGAATTTTTGGAGAAGTACTACACCACTGAGGAGGTGGAAACTGAAAATGGCACTGTTAAATTGGCCATTAGGGCTTTGTTGGAAGTTGTGCAGTCTGGCCAGAAGAATTTAGAGATTGCCGTTATGCGCAAAGGCGAACCGATGCTTATGCTGGATCCAGAGACCATTGAAAAGTATGTGGTGCAAATTGAAAAGGAAAAAGAAGAGGAGGCTGAGAAGAAAAAACAAAAGAAATAATTTTGTAATTTAGGTCTTAGGGGTTTTTCTATAATAATAATAATTATATTAAATATTCAAGTTTCTAATTTCCTTTACTTATTTCCTAATAAATTTATCTATCAATTTCGTTTTTTAATTATTAACTTATTGTAAAATTAAGAATAGAAAACTGTTTAAATTTATCAAACAAATTGTGAGGTTATGTTGCCACTACATTCGGTTCGCAGATAAAAGTGTTTTTTCAGTTTATTTGAAATCACACTTTAATTTTAGCTTAATGATTCAGCGGCTGTCGTTATTTTACTATTGTTGTTGTTAAGTAAGGTAAAGAATAACGTTAACTTCATAACAATTTGGTTTTACTGTTGATACAACTTTTAAATTTTGAAGTTCTTCCAATGGAAAAATTATAGATTACAAAAAAATTACCAAAATGGATAATAAAGAGAGGTATCAACTTATTACATAATTAACAATTAAATTAAATACTTAAAAAATGTATATGGAATTTCACAGATTCTCCTTACTATTGCTAGACCCTGGTGAAATCTATTTTGAAGATTTTGGAGCAGTTTTAGTCACATCAGAAACTACTATTGAAACATTTGAATCTAACAAATTGGAAGGCCGATTGAAATTATGCTCAAAATCTTTGGTGTTTGATCCTAAGGATTTTGCAAAGCCACTTATTAAAATTCCTCTGAAGGAAATCAAGCTGATAGAAAAGTGGAAAGGCAGTGCTAGATTCATAGAGGGAGAAAATGTCTTGTGGATTGAATCAAATTTATACATTGAAATGCTGGAAATGAATGTAATTGCACCATACAAGTTCAAAGAAAATGGCAAATTTATTATTTCTTTGAATTATGCAAGTGTTAACAATTGTATGCCACAAATTTGCCAATTGATGAGAGCTGCCACGCTGCCCGCTTTTGAACAAGCCGATATGGTGTGTACTTTCGACTTAATTTATTTGTATTACTTAATGTTGTTTAAGATATCTGTTATCGTTCATTCCAGACATGCTAGGATTTTGTTTGATCCTCTGTGGATGGACTTGTATGAACAAATTCAATTCGAGTGTCAGGCTAATAAAATTACGCCGCTCGTTGTGAATCCCGGAAGGGTTGTTTTGTCCGATAAGAAAATTTACTATCAGCCTTATAATAATATAGAAGCGGTACGTTTTTTTTTCGGTTCTTTTGCAATGTTTTAAAAAATTAATTTTTTAGTATCCTGTCGTGAAAATCCATTTAAATAGCATCCAAAGAGTTTTCAAGAGGAGATTTTTGCTTAGGCATACTGTAAGTTCAGAATTGTTTATTTTCCATTTATATTTTTTAATTTTTATTTTATTTTTTAAGTTGTTTTTTTTTGCATTTTAGGGATTGGAAATTTATTATTTAAATGGATCCGAATACAGTAAAGAATCGCATCTTTACATATCGCTACTTAATCAAACAGAAAGGGACAACTTTTACAATTTATTAATGCAACAAGAGGAACTGAAATTAAGCAACAACGACCAAGATGTGATGACTCTTCAGTGGCAAAACGGCGTTATTTCCAATTATGAGTATTTATTATACATTAATAGGTATTTTTTTATTTATTTTTTTATTTTTAAAAATTTAAAAATTAAATTTTAGCTTGGGGGATCGTAGCAAAAACGATTTAACTCAATATCCAGTCTTTCCTTGGGTAATTTTAGATTACACATCCGAGACCATCAATCTGGACGATGAAAACATCTACAGAGACCTGACAAAACCAGTCGGTGCCTTAAACAAAGTGCGTTTATCAAAAATATTAGAGCGTTATGAAGAAATGACTGATTTAAAATTTATGTACGGCTCGCATTATTCCACTCCGGGTTTTGTGCTCTTTTATTTGGTTCGTCTATATCCGCATTACATGTTGTGCCTTCAAAGCGGACGTTTCGATCATCCGGACCGCATGTTCAACTCGTGCCAGCACTTGGCCAAGAATATTTTGAACGATATGTCTGATTTCAAGGAGCTCATTCCGGAATTTTTCGATTTGGACCAAGAGGGGTCGTTTCTGATGAACAATTTGGGAATTAACTTCGGATACCGGCATTCGGGAGTTAAAGTTGACGATGTGGAATTGCCAAAATGGGCCGAGAGTCCCAAACATTTTGTAAAAACTCTTAGAGAAGCTTTGGAGTCTGATTATGTATCTGAAAATCTTCATCATTGGATCGATTTGATTTTTGGGTACAAACAACGAGGAAAAGAAGCAGTTAAAGCGCATAATTGTAAATATTTTGCCTTTTCTTTTCCACAAAAAATAAGTTTTTAATTTTTGTTTTGCAGTATTTTATTATTTGTGCTACGAGGGAAATGTAGACTTGGACCAAATTACCGATATGAACAGAAAGCACACATTAGAAGTACAAATAATGGAATTCGGTCAGATTCCCAAACAGGTCTTTAAAGTTCCTCATCCCAAACGGCGGAAACCTCTGCAATTGCTTCTGGTGCCACAATTAAGTTCTTCTGATAATACAGAGACAACTCCAGGTAATTTTATTTATCTTAATTTCAAATAATTTATTTTTCATTTGAAAAAATGAAAAATAAACACTAAAAATACAAATACAAATTACAGATGGTTCAATTTGGAATAATTTAAACGGTCTTAAATTGGAAGCCACATTTAGTACTCACAAAGACAAAGTGGCCTGTCTATTTGCAATCGATGACTTCGGAAAAGTTGTTTCGGTCGGCCACGATTCCAAATTGAAGGTTTTTTGCTTAAGACAAAAACGGCAAATTAGAAGCGCCAGTTTAGGTCCCATGCCTCTAAGTTATTGCATTCAAATTCCAAATACTAGTCTGTTGATCATCGGCACTTGCGGAAACGAAATGTAATATGTTAAATCTAAAACAATTAATTTTATCTAATTTATATTTATGTTATTTGCAGAATTTTATACGATTTGGATTTCGGTAAAGTTGTGGAGACAGTTCCTGCCCATGTCGATGTGGTTTCTTGCATCGCTTGGGCTCCGTCGCTCAATATTTTATGCTCTGGCAGTGGAGATTGCACCGTTAGCATTTGGCAAGGCTCTTCAGACCCAGCCAACGGTACGGTCAAACCGATAGCGTACTTAAAGCAACAATTTGACCATAACTCCAGTGTCAGCAGTATTACATTCAGCAGGTGATTCTCAATTCGCAGCTCGGATTTTTTTGAATTAATTAAAAACCATTTTTGTTGCAGGAATGATGATTGCTTGGCTGTGGGAACTAATGATGGTGATATTTACATTTGGTCGATGCAAGACTTCGCTTTAAGCAAAAAGTACCCGAAATGGCATAACAAAAAGATTACGTGCTTAAATTACAGTCCTGACGGCCTCAAATTAGTCACGTGCAGTTTGGATAAGTCGTTTCAAGTGTTGGACATCAACAGTGGCATGTCTTTGTATCGCAGGAACTTCGATTCGGCCCTTCTGTGCTTGAAATGGGACGGCTGTTTGTTACTGTTGGGTGCTGAGAATGGAAAACTGTATTTATGGAACATCGACACTGTGCGATTGCTCTTAGAAGTGCAGGCACATCAAGGTATTTCTTTTGATTTAATTTTAGATATATTATTTTTTGGGTAATTTGGTATTTTAGAGCCTTTAAGTTGTTTGGATATCAGTGTGGTAAAGGAAATCATCCTTACTGGAAGTTATGACCACGAAATTAAAGTTTGGAGTCCTCAGATTTCAGTTGCCGATGCATTTTAATTAAGATATTCATTTTTTTTTTTAATTTTTATTATTTTTTTAATTAAAAGTCGTCCATTTTGATATATTTAGGGCCAAAAACATTATGTAATTCTTAATTTGTAATATTTTTGAATTAAAGAAATCGTCTTTTCATCATACAAAATTTAAAGTATGTGTAAATTTCCGATTGCTGTTTATTAGCCAATGGATGGATTTTATTTTAATTTTGAATATCATTAATCATTTCAGTAATTAATTTAATAGTTAGGGTTGATTTTTATTATTTTTAAGTACTTTTGAATTGATTTTTGTATTTTCCATTGCATTTCAATGATTACTTTATTCGCTGCGTAGAGCATTGCGCACAGTCTACTCAGTCTCCCACCGTCCGCCGCCCAGTTCAGATGTGTTCCGCGAACTTTGTTATTGTTTACATCCCGCCTCGTGTGTTTGTTAAATTAGTGTAATACATTTAAGGATTATGCATTCTTCCAGGATATAAAAAAGGATTACTGTAAGGTGCTCCTATATTACGATGTATTTTTTTTTCCTGATTTTTTAAGCTAATTTCTTTAATAATATTAACTGAAATTGCTTCCAATATTTTTGCTGATTTTTCATTTCATTTCAGTAATTATTATAATAGTTACAGTTGATTTTAATAATTTCTAGTTTGTTTTCAATTTTTCAATATTAATTTTATGGTTAGGGTGGATTTTTATTATTTTTATTAACTTGAGAATTGTTTTTTACATTTTTCTTTGCATTTTAGTAATTATTTTAATAGTTAGGGTGGTTTTTCATTACTTCTTATAAGTTTCGAATTGTTTTTTATATTGTTCATTGTGTCTGTGTATTTAGTTCAATAGTTAGTGGTTTTCAATTACTTTTTAATTGTTTTTTATACTTTTTGTTGTGTCTAAGTATTTAATAAATTAGTTAGGGTTGTTTTAGATTACTTTTAGTAAGTTTTGATTTGTTTTTTATATTGTTCATTGCCTTTCAATAATTTATTTAGTTAAAGTTGTTTTATATTACTTTTAATAAGTTTTGAATTGTTTTTTATGTTGTTCATTGTGTCTAAGTATTTACTTCATTAGTTAGGGTTGTCTTCAATATTGCTCATTGTGTTTCAGTAATTTCTTCTCGCTCACGAAGTCGTTGTCTGCTAAGACGTTGTATTGGTCCTTTTCGACGTCTTCCTCGTCGGAATTCCAGGCGTGCTTCTTCATCGGGTTGTCGTTGCTGAAACTCTTAAGTTTTGGCTGGCTTTCTTCATACGGTTAGTCAATGCTGCGTTTTCTAGACATGTTTAGCAAGAAATAGTATTGGTTTATACTGCAGATTGTAATTTGGTAATGTTTAATTTTAAGTCGCACCTTTTATTTTAATAATTAATTAATTCATAATTGTAAATGTAAACAAAATCAGATTGTATTTTTCAATTCAGTACTTTCCGCAAATGAATTTGGTATTTTTTTTTATTAATTTAAGTTGTTATTGTTAGTTTTGTTACTGCTTCTGTTAATTTAATTAGTTTTAAGCAAAATTAACGAAAATTTGACTTCATTTAGTAATAATTTAAGATGTTATTGTTAAAATTAGTAGTTTTGAAATTGTTTCCTTTAATTCTGTTAGTTTAAATTCAAATTAGCAATAATTAGCTTCAATTTTTAAATAATATATGTTTTTATTGTTAAATGGGTTAATTTTATCAATCTTATTGTAAATTTATTGTA
>JASKGO010002398.1:0-13918 GCA_030556065.1 Holobus sp. GC000080
GGAATAACATGAAAACTACTCATTTTAAGAAAAATCCCTGAGACACGTCAATTTTTGTTGTTAGGGGGACATCTTTTGGAATATTTCGTTATGGTGTAACAGTCACCCCCTGCCCCTCACGGCCCAAGACTTAAAAATCTTAAATAGCATGGGGGGTCGAGTGGCCCCTCATTTTAAAGAGAATATTTTTTTCAATATTATAGTGAAAACCGCATTTTAATCGATTCAATAGTTTTGTTGTAATTAATTAATGAAATTGATACAATTTGCCTATTTCCACTTAAGGTTTTAATGTTTCCATGGTTACGAAGTTATTCTTGTGATCTGAAAACAAGGGGAAATAGGAAATTTGTATCAATTTCATTAATTAATTACAACAAAACTAATGAATCGATTTAAATGCGGTTTTCACTATAATATTGAAAAAAATATTCTCTTTAAAATGAGGGGTCACTCGACCCCCCATGCCATTTAAGATTTTTAAGTCGAGGGCCGTGGGGGCAGGGGGTAACTGTTACGCCATAACGAAATATTCCAAAAGATGTCCCCCTAACAACAAAAATTGACGTGTCTCAGAGATTTTTCTTAAAATGAGTAGTTTTCATGTTATTCCGGGTGGATACTTTTCGCTGGGACACCCTGTATATCTTACAAGAAAAGAAAGAAGACCAATTTCCCGACCCATCTTATCGAAATTCAAATGATATGTGGCGCAAAGTAAAAAATGGTTCCTATTCTTGAATAAATTGTGGCTCAAACTGCACTAGAACTTATATTAATGAATTTCTAATAAATGAAAATTACTAAATTGGGTCCGGCCTAACACAGGTGAGGACAAAAGAACACACGCCGCTTCTTTGGACAGGCATGCATGCAGGAATTAAAGAAAATCTCTCAAACTTATCTTGACAAAGATGCGATGCGTGAACTATAACTTATTTAATAAATGATATGCGCGGATTTTTCAATTTACAATAACAATTTATTGGAAATCGCAAATGAACAATTTTAAATAATTATGAAATATAATTATGGATGCGCTGCGCTCTACGGTCTCGATGTATGTGTCGAATACGCTTTGCGGAACCTCTTCGCGGCATGCGAATTGCGACAAAAGCGTTACATGGTCCGCTGATTAAGAGACGTTGCTCCAAGAGCGCATTCATGAAAAATAAATAAACAATAATGATTAGATGATTAACGATTTATAATAAACATCGCTAACCATGAGACTAAGGACAGGTATGCGCTATCGCTGGGGTCCTCAGGTTATATGAAAACAGACCAAGGGTCGCAAATATATGCTAGAAATAATACTCCCAAATTATGGTATGCATTCCTTTAAACATTTTTGATAACAAAGATAAATAAACTTAATTATTTCAGTTGTTTCATCATTCGCTTGAGAAATAATGCTATATCTAATATTGAAGAACAAATTTTATCAGTTTGTCATAATTAGTTGAAAAGATAAAAAAAAAAAATCAAAAAACTAAGAAACTTGTGACCAGAACAATGAAATTTTACACTTCATACTTCAACACAAAGTAGGGAAAAACTTAGCTGCCGTGCTATTAACGAAGTTGCAGTCAATTTATATTTTAGGTTAATTAAATACTTGTGAAATAATAACGAAAAATATATGAAATTTGGAATAAACATTGAGAGTTTTCTTGATAAAAACAAATTAATGTCGAAAATGCGCAATTTTTAAAATGGCATTTTAAAAAAATTTCTGATCCTACCAAAATCAATATCAATATCAATATCAAAATAATTCTTTCTGTGGAACATTTTCAAAGATTGATATTTTAGGAACATCAGACTCTGTAAATTGCAAGGGAGCATCAAGTAATAAAATAACTTTTTTTAAATGTATTATTCTTCAATAAATGACATTTCAGAACAAATTTAAACAGTTTATCATAATTTTATTAAAGAAGAAGCAAAAACCATCATTACATCCGCTAAAAAATTATGGGAGACAAAATAGGTATATCAAAATAGTGGGGTAAGTGCAAAAAGAGACCGAAGAACCAAGTAACTGACTTGTGAGCAGAGCAATGAAATTTTACAGTTCCTACCTCAGCAAAACGTAGGAAAAAAACTGAACCGCGGTGCTATTAACGAAGCTGCAACAAAATTCGCATTTTAAGTGGTTAATTGTAAATTAGTAATGTAAAAAATACGAAATTTGGTACACAATTTTCAATTAAATAATTTTCAGATAAATATGTTTATAAGTTTCAATAAAAAGTATTGAGGTACACCATAATTTGAGTCAAAATAAAAACAGAAATAATTAGGGACAGGGGGAGTATTAAAATTATTATGAAAAGTCAACACCCGAAATATTTTAGGGATAACTTTAATACCATTTAGTATTTATAGTTTCCTATGATAATGGCAGACATAATTCATAACAAATCAATGCACTTTTCATAGTTTAAATTATTATTTTGTATAAAATTTGGATACATACAAAAATTAACAAACAAGAGCGATTTTTAATATAATAATTATCAATCAATAATCGTCAATTTAAAATTATTAATTCAAAATCGTGTTTTCTATTTCAATTTCTTAAAATACAATTACAGAGAACTGGAAAATATAATATAGAATATGCTTACATTTAGGCAGCGGAAAAATTTGCTTAAAAGCAAATTGTTAAATCGTAGTTTAGTTAATTATTATTTAAATCAATATTAACCAAACTAAAGATTTAAAAATGTTAGTCGGGCAAATTTAATAAATGCAAAATTGTTAGTTGGTCCTTAATAAAATTATTACTTTTACATAAAAAAAAAATATTGATATTATTTTAAGTTTAAGTTATGAGTTACTCATGACATTAAACATCTATGATAAAAATATTAATATTGATTATTTTTAAAATTCATTAAAATGATTACAACATATTAAAAACGACCCATTAAAATAATTTTTCAATGAGAAAAAAATTTGCAAAATGGATTCACGCACTTGTCATCCTAAGAGCAACCAAAGTATTGTTCAAATTGGCACACCATTCCATCCTTTCCTCTTTTGTATCAGCAGATAACAAATGCCTACGAAAGCGATAAATAAAAATAAATATCAACTTAATGCATAAAAACAAAGACTCACTTTATGATTGTGGTATCTCCATTACAAGTGACGGTTAACGTGTCTTTGTCATTTGCATGAGCCTCCCGTTTACGTTCCAGCAGAAACGTATGTGGGCGAGCACAAATTTCCCTACTGACAGGCCCAACGTTTATCGTGAAACACGTTTTCAAATTAATCGTATCAATTGGGGCCTGAAATAAAATTAATTTAGTTAATTAAAATTGGAATTAATTAGGGAAAATTGTCATTTTACCTTTTTGCGTTCATCTTCTGGGTACTTCCAATAGCTGATTAGATGTCCTTTAAGCAGACACCAACGACGATGCCAAGCACCCAAACCGGAGACATCTTCGAACATGTTGAGGAATCCTCGGTGTTCAATGTTAACATCAAGTTCGCAATGAACACGCATGTTCACAGATCCTTCCAAAGGACTGATTGGTGGAATCTAAAAAAATGTAACATAAATTAAATTGTAATAAAAATAATATTAAAAAAAACCTACTTGATTTAGTGTCCACTGTGTTTTATTAATGGCTTGTATCGAAAAAATAATGTATCCGTTCAAAGCAAACGAAGAGGATCTGACTGCTTGGGGCCCAGCAGGCGATTCCTTGGGCGGCCGCAACAACTTATTGTTGTCCGGTTTATACTTTCTCGGGGTCAACTTACTGCCCTTTTTATTAATATGATACTTTACTTCATGCGGTAAAATCTCCTCTTGCGCTTGCAAGCAGTAAACCTCCATGGTAATAGTAAAGTCAGTGTAGACATTGTTCAATTTTACGCATCCGGGTATCTTGAGCTCCTGGTCGAAATTCTTGGCAGATGAAGCAACGGTCGAGACTAATTGAGTGGACGCAACATGTTCCCCACATTTCACCAGACAAACCACATGATGTCCTTTGCCACCAGCAGCAGCTAGCGCTTTCACGTACTCCTTCTTCAGCGGCAGTGTAATATTACTTATGGTAATGGTTCCTTTATTAATCGGCAAATCTTCAGCGAAATTATTCAAAGGCCTTAAAGTCTTTTCCACTTTAAGTCTTTGGATTTCTTGCAAAACGGCTTGCCGACGATGAGCTAAAACATTTTATAATATAAAATTTGCACGGATTGTTTAAAGATTTACATACAGGAGACCAAAAGTAATTTTTCGGCTTCCACTTGTTCCGTGGAACCGGTAAATTCAGGAGTGGAATTGCACAAATTCAGAGCACGACTGGTTTGCGAAATTATCATCTGTTGTTTATTGACTTCCTCCTCGAGCGATTCGATTTTACGTTCCACTTTCTTCTCATCATCTTCAACTTCCAACATCTCGTCCTGTTCTTCAATTGGATGACGCACTATTTGTCTTACCGGTGTTGATCCCTTTTTAATAAAAGTAAAAATTTTACTAATTCTTTTGACACAGGAAACAAACAAATAATAGAAAAAAGGAATACCTGTGTCTGTTGCTTTCGATAAAAACTAACAGTATGTGTAAGGGGTAACACATCGGAACCATCTACGACATACGAAGGCAGATTGCTGTCTCTCCTAGGAGACGTAACAATCTTGCACGGGGACCGAAACTTGCTCGGTGACTTTCTAGGCGAATACTGCTTTTTATACACGAAAGATTGCGAAGGCCTCGATGGACATTTCTGAGGCGAACCCATTTTGCCCAATTTTGGCGGAGTAGGTCCTACACTTTCCGCATCCACTTTGTTCAAATAATCGGACATGTCAGCCAAAGCTTCGGAAATGGCACTAGAAGTACTGCCAGTACTCACCTAAAACATTTGCAAGATTAAAATGACAATAATTAAAAATAATAATGTTAATTCATACCCTACGGTACTTTGATTCAGCGGCTTCATTAGCGCAAACTGCACTTAAGATGTCCCTACCGAAACTAGTGTTGGCATCCGCGTCCGATTCGCAATTACTGTCCTCTTGAGTACTGCTGAAACACACAAAAAAAAGGTTTTAGGGATAAATTACATATATCAAAATTGTAAAATTTTATTCATCTCCAAAATTATTAAATCTAAATTATCTATCACAGTCTAATCTAATTAAAATACGTTCTTTAAAATTACATAACAATAAATAATTAAAGCTTAATTAATGAGTATTGATAACAGAATCATTAATTAATATTATGATGATGTATAATTAGGCAAGACAAAGTAAAAACAATATCCAATCAGTTATTTTATCGCACCTGTTATTGCCGGAAGTGGTCGCTTCAGTTTCGGTGGTGGCTTCGATGTCCGACAGATTCGGATAGAGTTTTCCTTCTTTCGGCTGCGTCACTTTCACTCGCTTCAGATCACCTAGAACAGCCTGAACTTGAGGACTATCCCCTGATTCTGCAAACAGTCACTCGCAAATCTCAAAATCTCATTCAACAAATCAACACAATTAAAAGAAAAGTAATAATAATTTGCAAAAATAAAACTAATGAAACCAAATAAATTAATTAATTATAAGTAAAAATACGAAAACTTTCAATGTTTAGACTTAAAAATTAATTCTGTATTATTTCAGAAATAATTTTTTAATGAATTTTTTTTTATTAAAATTAATATTTTAAAATTGTAAGAAAGGAGTATTAAAAAAATAGTAAAAAATTTTAAACTAAGTAATTACTTACTGGGTCTCTTTTCGCCACTCTTTCTTGTATCGGTCGGTGGAGGCGGCGGTGGAGGCAAATCGCTAGACTTGCGAATAACTTTCGCAGAGCGTTTAGAATTTATCATGGCTGTTGTTTCAGAGACATCGCCTTCTTCATCCTCACTCTCTGAATTGTCACGGTTGATCTACAAATACAAAAATCAAAAGGTTTCAAAAATATTTCACTTTACTTCAAAACATTTAAATTAATTTCTCCCGTACCTCTTTGTTTTGGTTAAACCTGTTTAACAGCACATCCATTTCCTTTTTTCTTTCCTCCTTAACTTTTTCTTCAATTTGTTTCTGGCTTATAGTCGAAGAAGTTGCACCTTGACTCAACAGGGCAATCTTATCGGCAATTTTTCCACTGCCGACTTTCTTCACATTATCTTCACTTTTGTCAATCGGGGCATTTTGAGTGCTGCTTGAAGCAGCAGCATTGGGAACAGCAGGCTGCGCTTTTGAAATTGGCACAGCCATTCCAAAAGCGGCTTTGGGAATCAAAGCCTCGCCAGCATTCTTCTCAAATAGAGCCTTTCGTTGGGACACCGATAACAGAGCCGGATCCTTCTTGGGTTTCGTAGGACTCGACTGAGCATTGCGTTCGAATAAAGCTGCTCTACTAGCAACTGCCCCTTTATTCTTCATCGGAGACCTCGGTGTCACCAAATTCTCTTCTTTCTTTGTCACCGGCAGTTCGAACTTTTTTGCAGCGATTTCTTTGAGTGGTTTCTGAGACTCAGTTTTGGGCGGTTTCTCCTGCGAACGATCAAATTTGTATATTAATCGTGAATTGGAAGTTGTTCGCGTAAAACCCTGTGCTTCCTACAATACAGCAATGCCACTCGAAAATTAAAAATCAAATCCCAAACAAAAGATGAAAAAAAAAAAAAAGAACTACTTTAAAATGTGGCAATTCTTACCAAGTTTTCTATAACATTCTTGTCCCATTTGAGTCTTTTGGAATTGTCAGGACCATCAGGTTTGCTACTAACGCTTTTGGAAACAATTTGCGGTTCTAAAATTTTATTACAAAATGTTACATGCTGTTTAATAACTTCTTGGAATCAAAATCTATCTACCTGAATATAATTTGCCAAGTCTATCCAATCTGTGCTTGGTTTGTTCCCTCAAAAGAGGAGTTTCAGTACTGGGAACCATACTGGTAACACATGCTGAAGATACACCCTTACCTTCTTCAATAGCTGGCTTATCAGCAGCTTCAACATTCTCATTGTTTTCACTATCATCATCAGTGATTTCAACCTCAACCCGAACATTTTCTGAAGAGGAAAATTTGATTTCCATGTTAATGTTTTCACGTTCTATGTTCAGCGTATTAAATTCCGTCAATGGACTCTTTACTACCGTCGAATAAATTCGAGTTTTAGAATTTTGTTTGGTCAATTTTGGAGACAATAGTGCTGAGTCTGAGACAACCTCCTTACGAGGCTTGATGGCCATGGGTGATTCTGATACATTGGGCGCCGAAGACGATACATTTGCTTCTTTTAAAGGAGCTAGCTTCTTCTGCCGTTCTCTGGCACGTTCCAAAATATTCTGGCATAAACATTTACTGTAGTAATGATAAGCAAACCATTGGACAGGACTTACCTCAGTAAATGAAGAATCCATTTTCCTAATTATTTTTTTCGGTCTGATGAAACTTTAGATCAGCCTAATCAATTAGTCGTCAAGTAAATTAAAACACGTTAATTGTAATTCGTAGCACAGCTACATGTAATTTTTCACCTTGTAACTACTCCTGCGGCTGCAAATCTCTAACAAAACCGTTAATTACAGTTCAAATTGACGCTCGCATAGAGGACTCTGCAGTCTTAGCAACCGAAAACAAACGATTATTTAAAATCAGTTTGAAACAATCAAAAATTATTCAATTAAATTTACAAAATTAACTCTAAAACAGTATTTTTGAAATTTTCCGATTTGGAAAAACGGAGAAAACTAACACAGCTCAAAGAAAGCTAAACTAAAAAGAAGTATCCATATTCGGTGACTTTGACAATGACCATTTCTCGCTGTTGAGGTCAAAAAAGTCAAAAACCAGAAAATTAAAATTTCGTTTCTGTGACGACGAGTCTAGTTAATTTGAAAATCACTTACGTGTCTCATTACTTCCCTGTGATTATATTAATTTTAATATCCTTAATGTAGAGATGAGTTACTCAAGACAAGAAATTCAGCTGAGAAGATTGCTGGCCAAAAGTGAATTGTTATTGAAAGAGGATCGATCAGATGAGAGATTTCCAAAGTATGTAGCTTCATTAGAAACTATGCTTAAAGACTTATTGAAAGTGCCTGTAAAACCAAGTGAAGAAAGCATTAATGACTATAAGAAACGTATATATCATATAAAAAGTTCATTAGACTTGGCCACAGAAGAAGACAAAGTATTCCTGCTCAATCAAATGTATGATGAAAACCAAATTAGAAATTCATTATTTGGTAATTAACTGTGAAATTACATACATTAAGCTTTCATATTTTAATTGAATATTACTGTAGGACTTAGGCAAAGAAAAGTAGCTGAAGAAACTGCCAGTCCAGAAGGCCTAGATGATTTGGAAAAAGTGATACAGCATCACCAAGATGTTCAGGATAAGATTGCACAAGACATGCTTTCATTAACACAGAGCCTAAAAGAACAATCAGAATTAGCAAATAGAATAATTAAACAAGACACACAAGTTGTGAGCCAATCAGCTCAACTCACAGACAAAAATTTGACCAATTTAAAGTCAGAATCTGAGAAGCTGATGGAGCATTCCAAGAGGGCCTGTAAATGCTGGATGTGGGTCATGTTAGTCATAGTGTTTGTGGTTTTCATTAGTAAGTTTTAAAGAATTTTTTCAAGGCCTTTTAATTTAGAAAAAAAATATATCTTAATTTATTAATTAATACAACATATAACTGTTGCAAAAATTCATATCATTTGTATTTTTGCAGATATGGTACTCTTTATGAAAGTGATGAAGAAAAAGTAGCTAAACACATTTTGGGGAAATATTAAAATTACTTTTAAATACCTTTAATGTGCTTATGGCATGCATCATCAGCCTTTACTCCTGACGCCGATCGGCGCTGATGTGCCACAGCTTATAGTCGAGACGTCTGAGAAGTTGCATTAAATGTTCGCTCTTGACCTTTGCATGCATCGAATTGAGTGTCTTAAAGAGATTCTCCAATATGACCTCCAAGTTTTCGCGGAACTTGCAAAGCAATAGCATTTCCGATTCGCCCAACGCTTCTTCCCACTTGGAAACAACGATGCAGAATGAGTCGCAAAGCTCCAAAAGGCACATGATTATTGAATACACCTATGGAAACAATTTTATTAATTATCGTGTTGATATTATGCTCGGAGAGTTGGTTAATAGACTATTTTCAAAAAACGGCTAGACGAGTTAAACGATGCAAACCAGATTATTTATTCTTTCCTGCCGAAACGTTAGCAAAGAATAAATAATCTGTTTTACACCGTTAAGCTAGTCTAGCAGTTTTTTTGAAAATAGTTATTTATTAATTATATAAGTCTATAATTAAAAATGATTATTTATTGTCAATTTGTTAATAAATACCTTGTTCTTATTGTCGGCGTCTAGTTGCGGCTCTTGGTATAAACTCAAATTATTACCGCCCTCATCGTTTTGCTACAACATATTTTTTATTTACCACTTAGAAAAAAAAGAAAATAAAGATTGAATTCTTACATTATCGACACACATAACGAAAGACTTGCTGAGAAGATTAGCCACAAATATCGAATGCAATCTGACCACATCGCTGTATTCGTTTGCATTTTTTATGTTCTTCTTGAGACTCTCGAATTCGGTTTCGATTACTTCCACTTGCAAATAGTACTCCAAATTGGAAATTAAATAAATCAGCGTGTAGCGCAGAAAGATCAAATTGGAATCCCTAATGTTTTTTATTTTGTTTTTATTATTACTTAATTGATATCAACAAGAAGTTTTCAACTTACAGTTTTGAGCGGTGCCAACTTTTCTGTTTTAACCATAGTTGGTACCAATAAATGTGCGTTTTTTTCACTCGCAAAAGAAAACTGAAGAGTTTATTGAGCATCACAAATACTTGCGGATGGAAAACGATGTGCAAGGGCCATTCTACGTCGAAGTACATTTCCAGATAATCCAATGGATTTTCAACTGCAAATTATGAAAAATTAATAATCAAATTTCATTAATTAATATACCGGATGACAACAGTTTTAAGTTTTTAATCTATGCCATTGTTGTTTTTTTACCAATCGATTTCTACAAAAATTTGTAACGAGAAAACGATAAAAGATAAAATAATATTTTTTTTTACCAATTCCAGTTTTGGCCAAATTCAATATCCTCTAAAATGGTCACCACTTGTAGTCACTTCCGGCTATACCGGAAGTAGAGATAACCTTTGTTTTATTAAATATAACACTTCAATTTTCTTTTCTTATCTAGATTTATTTAATTATTATTTAAAAATATAAGTCTTTGCAGTTAAGTTTTTTTCTATTAGGTCTACTTTTTGAGATATTGCCCACTTCCGGTTTAAGAAAAAAATCATATTCACATTAGAATAATTAAACAATTATTTTTTTTAATAATAATTCCAGAGATATGTGCGCTTACAGTTTGTTTAAAATGCTTAAATTGTATAAATGGTGTATTTTAATATCAAAATAACAATTTTCAATTGGAGCCACGCATAATTTTGTATTCTATATCATCATTCAGCGTAAAAAAAAACCTTTAAGGAAATATATATTTGATAATCTTTATTAACTCGAAAAGTGCTCATCGTGGAACAATCAAGGAAACTGTTCTTGCAAGTTTTTTAAAGATGAATAATTGTATTAACTAAAAGATGGATAGTTCCATTTGATGAAATGAAGATATTTTGATTCTAAAAAGTTTTTAGTTTTTTTACGATCACCCTGTATAATTTAAGCAATAAATAAATTATGTATTAAATGAATGTACATCTTGGCAATAATTACCCAAAAGAATTTAATTACCATTGACAATAAAAAAAATTCTATTTTCCCCACACCACCAATTTAAACAAAAATAACAGAATAGAAAAAAAGTTGAACTCTACTTTCGGTACAACCGGAAGTGACCACAAATGTTAATCATTTTTGCTCACATCGTGGTGCAATAGTCTTGAGAATAATTAAAAGATAATATTTCTCCATTCCCTCAAATGCCATGGTCTATTTTTTAATTATTGCAATTGATAGAGGACAATAAAATAATTTGATAAATAATTCTAAAGTTATAAGCATATTCTATACCAGGTATGACCAATTAGAGGTAGCCAAATTAAAAAAAAAAAATGGCTCGGACTATCTAGGAGCTTGGCAACCACTTTTCTATACTTAATTTTGAAAAAGTTGCCTTATAAAAGTATGGCAGACAACGGAATGGGAAATGCATATTCATAGCCCCATAAGAAACAAATATTTTTTTAAAAAGAAATAAATTGTATATTCTTAAACTTTGGATTATTAAATTTGATTTTGGTTAAATTAGAATAAAAGAAACTTATGTCAAAAAATCATGATTATTTAAATTATTATAGGTAAAATATAGGTATCTACATTTAACATAGACAACTAATAAAATATCAAAGACATTTGAACATTTTAAGTTGCACTTTTAAAAATATAAAATAACGGAAAACATGTTTTCCGCCAAAGGAATTCAGAAAAGGGATTATATGCCAATTAAAAATTATGACAATTTCTGCTTAAACTAGAAGTGATAAAATTATGAAATATACTATATCCATTAATCCTATATAAGGTCTTATTTAAAGCACTTCTTCTATTTTTCTAAAAAAAATTGCTTGGCAAATAATTAAATGAATGTGGTGAGCAATTATATGCTGTCACCCTGTATAAGGATAACATATACATACTACTTAGTTATATGTATATGAAGGATACGACCTTTTTTTCTGCAATTTTTAAGCTAGAAGTCATTTCCGGTTAAATCGAAACTAATTCAAAATTGTTATAAATAATAATAATAATAATATTCCAATAAATTGAAAACAAAAATGTATGGAGTAATTAGTAAATAAAAATAACACATAAAGAACCAAAAAGAAAAAAAAATCTAAAAAAATAAAAATGCACTTACTGTATTGTTCGGGATCCATTTTGTAGGGAAGCATTAGCTCAAATTTCTTGTGGGACGTCTCGGCTCCGCTGTAAATCTTCTCGGCCACATCGCTGAAGGTGTGATTCAAGTACTTGGATAGCAGATGCTTCTGAATCTCATGCCTCCGACCCTCCACCACAATAATAAACTCTTGAAACAATTCGCCGCGCCCCAAACAGTAGTAATCCCTAATCAGTTTCAAGTGTTCCAACAAATCCGCATGGTTTATCATTACATTCCACAAGTGCTAAATAATATTAATTTACATTTAACATTGTCCACTATACATGAAACAAACAAGTAACAAAATTAATTCACCTTAGTTAGCGTCGCTTTGTACTCGGCAATCCTTTTCTCTAATTGCGCCTCTTCAAAACAACGATTTCGCAATTCGTAAAACTGTTCAGAGTACTCTAAAGCTTTCGACCCCCAAATATTGATAGCTTCATGTGTTTGTAGAAGACCCTTCATTTTGCTTGCATTATTCTGCAAGATCCAAACTATCCGTCCAATAAATAGAATTGTTTCTGCAAGTCTTGGCGATATGACTGACGGCACTAGTTTCGGTTTTATTACGAATTTTCGCACAACGTATGACTTCCTTAGTTTCTCTACTGATTTTTTCTGAAAGTTTTATAATTGTTAAATTTGATAAATTACTTTTTTGGGACAATATCTACGCTTTGTGATTGTTGCAACGAGGACCCTTGAAGACTGTCGTCCATTTCCCATGGATATAGAAAATGAGCATCATTGCTTTTGCAATCGCAAATGAAAAAGTAAGAGTGTTCATTAGTTTCGCCAAAGACTAACCAAGTGGCAAGTTCATTATAGAAACCAGTGTTAATAGCCAGCATACAACTGAAATATTTTGAAATTATTTTAAATAATATTGTACAGGGTTTATGCTTTTCAAATTGTTATACTAGGTTGTAGGTTTAGTTTACGTTTTTCCATCTGTAACAATATAGCTTTACCACATAGTGTTGCTTGATGTTACACTTAGTAATTTCACTCTATTATACCGGTTGGAAATATCTCCGTAATTTTGACTTTAAAACTAAAAAGAATCAAGTACCCTTGTTTTTATGCTGCCTTGATAAGGACATTGACCAATATCGAATCGTAAGTCAATACGACTAAATAATAGTTCTACAACTTGCTTAATCAAGTCTAAACCTACACCCTTATAGATATCTTAAATAATATTTAAGTAAAAATTAGTTTACCATAGAGCTGCTTCTTCAGTAAGACGTGCGCCACAACTGACGTACTTATCTATCCAACCAAAAAGTTGTGTGCTGCAAATCTGCTCAGAAACAATTGATCGAAGAATACTGTTGATGGTGATAAACAAATCAGCATAGCTTCCAACAGTAACAAAAATATCAGTTAAACTTAATTGGGGATTAGATAAGAGCAAAACTTCTAGTTCCTGAATTTGGTTTCTGTAGCCTTGCAAACTTTTGTCTACTCCAGAACAAAGAGCTCGGATGTAAATATCTTGTTTAAAATTGGGCTCATCTACATCACCATCACAGAAACATTTTAAATTAGTTATTAAAAAATGTTAATAATTTAAAAAGTTACCATTGCCAAATGAATCATTTGGTATAAATGCAGCCTGATTTGTGGATATGGCATTCAACATTTTTTCAATTTTATGAAACTCAGCAACAACATTACTTATTTTTCTTAAGAGTTCCACATCTCCAGGGTGCATGAAATCTTTCAGTTGTTGTTTTGATATCCAAATCTTTAAAAAACAATAAATATTTTGCATAAACTATGAAAGAACACTTACATCCGTGTTAAAATCATCAAACACTTCACCCGGCCTGTGCCACAGATCTAATAATGCTTCGTGAAGCATCTTTTTAAAGATTATAATTAATAATTTCACACTTTTTTCCAGAGTTATACAATTTTCTATGCAATTTTCAAAAAGCTTTTAC
>JASKGO010002400.1:0-14763 GCA_030556065.1 Holobus sp. GC000080
TTTTACTTTGTTAAGATATATTCGGTGCAACCCAAACGTACCCTTAACTTAACTTAAAAATGGCGTTCCCTTAGTTAAGTGGAGATTAAGTGAAAAACGGTGCAACCGGGCATAAATGGTATAAAAATAATTTTCTCGTAAAGTAAAGTGAAAAAATATTAATAAATAATGTTTTATTATTATTTATCTGCAATAAAAAGTTTATATTACTAAAAAAAAATAAAAATAATTAAAGAAAAGAATACAAAATCGATAATTTTAAAATTGCTTTTGTCGAATAATTATTTTTTGCACTTTGCACATTCCCAGTAAATTATTTTTTTAATAAAAAATATAAAAATAATTGTTGTTTACCTGAAACCAATTAAAAATTAAGCAAATTTTTAATTAAAAAATTATACATTTGAAAAATTGGAAACTTTTTACTAACTTTATTTGTTTTAATTTTATTTGAATTATACTTTTACCAGTTTTATACCATTTTTCTTTTAAATTTCATTTTGTATAGTGCATTGAATAACAAAAACCGCATTACTAAAAATTACTTTATACGGAGTTAATGAAGGTTGTTTGATTTTCTTAAACAAATACTACTTTTAAATCGTTTTTCCACAGTAGAAACATTAGTAATTCTAAATTTAAACAAAGTTTTTACTTTTTTTTTTTACCTTAAATCCCATAAATTTATGTTTTATTACTAAAAAAAAGTGCTAAAAAAGCATTAAATTCTTGAAAATTAATTCTAAAATTGTATATCTTTCATAACGGCGTAAATTGACAAAGAAGTTCTAAAAATCTATTGGGAAACACATTAAAAATTTAAAATTTATTAAAATAATTTATAACTATTGAAATTTTATTAAATTACCTGAGTGAAAACTTCCAAATTTACGTTGGCCATTCCAAGAGCGGTAAATTTGACATCGACTTGAGATCTCCGCATTACATGACGAACAAAATTTTTCGAAAATTTGTGTTTGTTGTACCATTTACATTCGAAAATTGAATGACTTATTTTTGAAGCCTGAAAGAAATTAAATTAGAAGTTATAATTAAATTTAATTAATAAATACATCTTTAATTAATTTAATTTTTAGTTAAATTTTACTAAAATTACCTCATCGATGATTTGCTGAGCAGGAAAACAGGAAAAACTAATTTCAATTGTTAAAGCCACAATGTATATATAATTTTGTATTATAATAAATAAATCACTAAAATAAAAATAAAATTTTCTTTCTTAAATAAGTAATAAATAAACAATTTAATAAGAAATTCTTACTTTGTTTCCACGAGAATAAGAGACGCAACAATTCCCAACATTGTAGAAAGATACTGAATAGCAAAAACCACACTGTACATTTTGCCCAAAACTTTTACATAATCCAATAAAAAATTATGATAATCAATGCAAGCGATAATTTCATTTTGCAAATTCGGATTTTCCATGTCCAAACTTTTCAATTTGTTATTCAAAGTTTTCAGTTGAGCTGCAGCAAGAAGTCCGACTCCTATAAACCAAGTGTCGCCAAAGACGACAGCCACAGCATCATAAAAATACTGGACGCAAATCAAAAAAGTGATGATGGTCTTGGCATAAGGAAAATTGGGGACATAAACTTCAAAAGGTAAGGATCCTAAAGATACCGGCAGAAGAATCATAACGAAATAAGCGACAATTATGAAGGAAATATAAGTGAAAACTATTTTGTATGCAATCACGGATAATTTTTCGGAATCTTTGTCTGGAGACCAAAAATTTTTCTCGTTTTTTATCAGCCAAGTGATTTCCTTTTCGTAAAATAACGGTACGATTATTTTTGTCCCCTAAAAAAAAATAAACCACTGAATATTTTTAAGATTTTTTTTTTTCGGGAAAGATTAGTTTACTTGTATCATTGTAAATGCTGTAATCATTGCATTGAAGAATTTACCACTGCGTTCAATCAGCAAAGGATAAGTCAAATAAATGAAGATTACGCGACCAATTTGGAAAATTGCTGACGCAATGTAGGAAAACTTGGTCCGGTTGTTTGGTTCCAATCTTAGGACTTTTAAACTTAAAAGTAATATTTTAATGACTTTATTGTCAGTTTTTACCATTTTGCAAAGGTTTTTTGTGTTAGAAATTTAATTTAAAATTTTGGCAAAATTGTTACTTTAAATTGGAGAACTTTCATTGGTTTGTTTTTAAAGAATGTTTTTGGAAACTGAATGCCGAGTATTTTTAATGTAATAATAAATTTTTAAGTACCCTTTAAAAAAATGGGGAAAAAATGTGAGAAAGTAATGATAGGATAAAACAATCTTTTTCGCATTTAAATATTAAAATATTGATTATAGTAATTGTCATAAATCGTCAGAAAAATTGTCTTTTTAATAATTTATTAATGAACTTTTTTTTTTACGTTAATTTCTTTGTAGAAATGAAGTTGAAAATTGTTTGTTATTGCTTTATAAATTCTTTTGAAGCTTTTTTTAAATTATAAATATTAATTTTAAAGCATTTAAAAACCTTTAGAAAGTTATTTGTAACTTTTAAGTATTGTTTTCGAGAAAAAAACCCTTAAAATAATTTTTTATGCAAAGAATTATTAATTTTAAGTGACAATTTATTAAAAATTCCATGTCCTTGTATGCTAAATATCGTATCGTAAGTACAAAGTAAGTGCAAAAACCAATTTGTTGTTTTCTCTGTTCTTAGTATTTATAGCCACCATCAAATAATTAATCATTTTTATTACAGGACAAGTGTAAAGTCGTCACATTAAAAAAAAAAAATTTAAAAAATTAAGTTTTAACCACTGCAATAAAATGATTAGCTTTATGTTTTCAAATTAACTTTTAATTAGTACAAATTGTTTTTGTATTTTTTATTTAATTAATTAAAAAGTGAATAAATATAACAAAAATTAAATTAAATTATTATTCAACGGAATCGAAGTATAAAACAAAACAAAAACTACGGTCAACGAATTTTACTTTAATTCTTAAAGGTCGCTTAATTTCCACTTGAATTCTTTTATGATTCGGCTGCAATTAAAACTCTTAATTTAAATTCATTAAAGGCAACAAATTAAAAACAGTAAAAAAAACAATGTTTAATAATTTCCGTGAAGTATACAATGGTCACACTTGTTTGATTCTTTGATTATTTGTATTAACCGTCGTCTGTAACGAAAAACAATAAAAGAAAAGCAAATCATTTCGATTTTGTTATCGTTTTTCTTTCAAAGTATCTAATGCAATGTAACAGCTAATTAATTGTGATCATAAGGATAATAAAGGTGATTTGTGAAAGAATAGCACAAACACTTTGTTTTATTATTGCTGATGGTGTTACGTCAGTGGTCAATGTGGAAAACCATTACAAATTACATTCTACCAATACTTATAAAGACGAATCACAAGTGCAACTTTATGTTTCCACTTATAAAATTTTTTTTTCTTGTTTTTACTTCTTTTTTTATTTGTAGTTTTAGTACTTGAAAAAATTATATGGCAGTTTATTTACTTTATTTTAATGTTTTTCATTTTTTTTTTTGTAATTGGAAAATTAAATATTAATAAATCAATTGAGTTTTCTTAAGTAAACGTTTGCTTAAATTTTAATTACGCAGTTGATTTTTTTAGATTTTCCTTTGTTGCTTCTAAACTTTATTTTTTTTGCAGTTTTTATTAATAAAAAACTGTTTAAAGTATTTTTTTACATTTTTTTAATAAAAAAATATTCAAAATATAAACAAAAAGAAATGAAAAGTGATTTATTGCACAGATAAAATTAAATGAAAAAAAAAAGACCCTAATAATGATTTTAAAGTGCGTCAGCGAAAGCATTAATTTGGTCAGTGTGTGAAAATGAAAGTAATTACCATAACATAGAGTCATAACGTCGGTAATTTCATTAAACAGCAAGGTTGCCATAGAGCTGCATAATTAAGAATTGTTATTATTAAAAAACAGCCATAAAAATAATAAAACCACAGGTACGGCTGATTGGCAGATTAATAAAATTGTTACCCACTGTTAAAATAGAGCAATAACTGGACAATATTTCGTTACAACAATTATTCATCCCACTGTAATTAAATGTAATTAAACAGAGCAATCATTATGCATTTATTTTGTTGCTACTATACAAGGAATTTAATTATTTTATTAAAAAGTTTTTAGAACTTTTCATTAAGTTTTTTATGATTTTTCTTTTGTTCATTATAATTAAGAAAATATTTTTGTTTTTAATTTAATGAGGAAGATTTTCATAAAATATTCAGAAATTTTTAGTATAAAACTGAAGTTTACTTTAAAAAATTGTTTTCAACTTAAGACGCATTGACTGCATTTTTTTTTTTTCAATTATTTATTAATTTTTTTGTTTAATTAAAAATAAAACAAATTTCAAAAAAATTCCCTGTATGATAATTACATTTTAGAATGCAGAAATATCAATTGGATTATTTAGCTACAGTTTTTTTAACTGTGCTTGAATGGATTTGTTTCTTCAGAAATGCTTTACAGCGATATTAGTAAATTAATGCCAATTTTAAATTGCTTTAAAGTTTCTTAATGTAATTCCCTTTTTTTAACTGAATGCACTTTTTGATAATTACACCTCCTTGGGAAACTCTTTAATTTAAAAAAAAATTGGCCGTGACACGATTTCAATTAAATTCAAATTGTAAAAGGTTAAAAACAGAAATCAACTCATGAAGTACTTGGCTAATTCTTCATTAATTTTTTTAACTGAAAAAAATTAATTTCTCATTATTCGACACCCTTTCCATTGATCTTATGACGCACTTTGAGTTTACTTACAGTTAGAAAACATCGCAAGTTGACTTTCTAATTTTATTGTTTGCTTTTATTACTTGCAAGAAGAGCTCGCAAAAAATAATGGCAGTAAAAATTGATATTTGATACTTAAAATTAAATTAAAAAAAAAAACATTAAATTAAAAATATTTTTATTTTTGTAAACGACGAACTTTTAACAGAGATATCTGTAAAAATTATTATTTAATATTTTTATTTCTTACAGTAATAAATGGATAATTTGAACCACTTTAAATTGAGAGCATCAGTTTTTTATTTTTTGTTATGAAATGTTATTTATTTGAAAGAAAAGCAAAAAGTAGTAATAACTGTTTGCTCTGCATTGTATTTTAATGTATTTCCGCTTATCTATAAGCCAATCAAAAAGTCCATAACGATCGGTTTTTCAGGAATAACTTATAGAATCGATTGATGAAAAAATTGTGTCTAAGATTCTTTAATTAGATATTTTTGTTTAAAAGAAATCCCAATTAAACTAACTGGAGGATAGTGATTTTACCCCCTAAAAATAATTAACTTAAGAAACAGAAACAATTCCTGAAAATCATCAATTGTTTTCCACAATTAATTTCATGAAAACTATTTAATATAAGAAAAAAGTAAAAGTTGTTCCAAACAGATATTTTCAAATTGAATTGAATTATTTTAAAAAATCTATGGCTTAATTGATTTTTAATACCAAAAATAACCTTTTATAAGTTAATTCTTAATTTAATTTTGAATTTAAACATAATTGACTGTAGTCTTAATAAAGAGCTTATTTGTTAATTATTTTATGTAATTAAAGAGCAATTAAGCTTTGGATTTTTTTTACTCCATTTCTTTACAAAAAAACTAAATTAAATAATAATAATTTTATAAAAAGCAATAAAATCCCTACTCAATTTATAGAGGTTGATGTTAACTATCAATTAGTGCAAGAATTAAAAAGATTGGATAATTAGTTTTAAAAATATAAAGAATTTTGATAAAAACTCAGTAAGTTAAAGACGCGTACTTTTAAAATTAAAAACTCCCTTGGAATTTAAAAATTTCTTTAATTATTTTAACAAATGTTTGATCCACAAATAGAAAAATTAATAAATTGCATCCTAAAAAAAATGAAATAAAAAAAAAACAAGAAATCTAATTGCAAATGATATTTTTTAAAGTACTTTGTGCAAATACACACCAATATTACAATCACAAATTTAATTATAATGACAAATACATAAAAAAAGAAACTATTGCGATTTAATTAATGAATGAATGAATAATCTAACTGAAAGTAAATCTACAGAACACACGAAACGGTTTTCATTTAAGAAACCAACAAAAAAAATAAAAAATAAACTAAGGTACAACAAAAAAAAAGGAAATAAAATAAAAATAAAAACAATATTACAATATTTAAAATATCATTAATTAAATCATCTGTAATTCGTTTATCCTACATACTAATCGCTTTATTATTATCCTATAAAAAAAAACGTAATTAATAATTTTAATATTTGGAAAACTGATCAGTCGCTCAAAACGATAACTTTTTTTTTCTTCGTCGTGATATTAATTCAACTCAATAAGTCTTAAGTCGTTCTCTACAAATTAAATCATCCGGAAAGGAACATTTAGTCTACGTACACTTAAAAGTTGATAAAGATTACTATAAATAAGATATTTATATAAATTAGAGCAATTAGAAAAAACATTAAATATCTCTGGCTTAATATTGAAAACTGTTTGTACATGAAATATAATTATTAACAGAAATTAAAATTGGAAACCTTCGATTTTGTTTTTTTCTTTTTTCTTTTGTTTGTTTGCTTTTTTAATGGAGAAGATATTCGACACGCTCCTCGAGGACTCTTCTTAAAACAATAATTAGTTATTAGAAAATAGAATGGAACTTTTTGATTTTCATAAACGCTTCAAGATGCGCTTCTTATCCTTTAAAATCTTCTTCTTCTCCGCCGAGAGTTTCTTATCACCTGCGTGCTTCTTGGCCGTTGGACCGTCGCTTGTACTGCATTTGCCGTATTTTTGTGGCTAAAATTTTCAAAAATTTTAAACATCTAAATTGTTTTTTTTTTTTCAACTTTTAAAACTTTATTTTAAATCCAATTGAAACAAATCAAAACGATTAAGAAAAACCATTACCTGGGCATGAATTTCAGTCATCATTTTGGCTCTTTGAGAGTAATCATCATAATGCTCCAGTAATAACTTCCCAGCTTCTTCATTTAGAGCAGATTCTGCATTAGGCACAATGAGCAAGCACTTTATAGTCTAAAAAACAAAGCAAAAATTAATTAAATTGCCAAATAAAACAGGAAATAAGTAAGAAACTCACAAGTAGAACGTGTTTGATTCCTAGATCAGGTTTCCAATCTTTTTTCAAAGTGTTCACACAGATTTCCCCATTGGCTGCCACATTAGGATGAAATATTTTGGTCAAGAAGAATGCTTTGGGTGGTGTTTGGGGAAAATCTTTCCCCAGCGTCAGTTTCACTTTGAAGAATCCTCCCATGTATGGTGTACCAGCAGGGCCCTCAATAAAAGCCTGAATATCAGTGACATCCTCTTCATTAATTTGTACCTTGATGCCTTCAGGTGGATTCATGACTAGATCTTGCATCTCCCTAGCTACACCTCTTATTATTTGGGGCGACAGATTCTCAACGTTATTGGACATCTGTAATTTACAAATCGAGTCAAATGCACGTGACTATTATTAAATAAATGGTGAAAACAATGTGCAGGCATTGTAATGGCAATGGTCACTCACCGAACTCATGTTTGGTTCTTTATAATTCGCCAGGCAGTTATCACAACGGGAAGTGGTGTAAAAAAAATTGTAGATTAGTATTGTAGATGCGCTCCTTTGCGGTTAATTAGGGAAGAAACACCATTCGATTCTTTATTCTATTCTAAAAGGTAAATAATTAAATGCAATCATTTGGGCGACTCTTTTGACGGACTCTTTTCCTTTTTGACGGATGTGCAGTCAAAAGATGGCCTGCCTCTTTGATTGGCTGATTTAAATTTATTTTCATAATGGCCGCCGTTGACGTTGCGCGTCAACCAATTCAAACGTGGACCCAAGGACACACAAGGTCGTTTTGAACTAATTAAATTCCTTTGTTAATTATCTATTATTTCATTAGATTACAGCTTCATTTCAATTAATTTACTATAAGCCACGTAATTTATCTTTATCGGTAAAAAAAATGAGCAGCATTACAGGTAGAGCTTTACATTATGTCTTTAAAATTGGTGATCGTAAAGCAACAGCACATTTCTATAGAAATGTCCTGGGAATGAAAATTCTAAGACATGAGGAATTCACTGAAGGATGTGAAGCAGCCTGCAATGGGTTTGTAATTTGTATAAATAAGCAATTTCCATATATGAAAATTTTGAACTTTTGTTTTTATTTAGCCCTTATGCTAATCGATGGAGTAAAACAATGGTTGGATATGGACCAGAAGACAGTCATTTTGTTGTTGAATTAACATACAATTACCCTATAAAAAGCTACGAATTGGGTAATGATTTCATCGGAATCACCATCAAAAGTAACGAAGTTTTAAAGAAAGCTAAGGAAAACAATTGGCCAATTCTGCCAGGAAATGTTTTGGAAGCTCCTGGTGGTTACAAGTTTTTTATTATTGATGAGCCTCAAGTTGCCAATGCAGATCCTGTGGTAAAAGTAACATTGGCATCTTCCAATTTGGAAAAAACGATCAATTATTGGAATAAGTTGTTGGAATTGCAAATATATGAAAAAAATGAGCAGTCTGTTACTTTGGGTTTTGGTGAAAACCAAGCCAAATTGGAATTTAAAGTTTTTAGTAAGTTAATTTTAAGGTTCTCAATTTCTGAATGAATTTATGTTTTTAATTAAAATGTATTTTCCTCTTCAGACGAACCTTTGGACAGAGCTAAAGCTTATGGAAGGATAGCTTTTGCTGTGCCTCTTGATCAACAACCAATAATTGATGAGAAAATTAAAGCTGCTGATGAGAAAATTCTAACGCCGTTGATATCTTTAGATACGCCTGGAAAGGCGACGGTTCGCGTTATCATTTTGGCTGATCCGGATGGTCACGAAATTTGTTTTGTGGACGATGAGAACTTTAGGGAATTGTCCAAAGTGGATCCAGAGGGTGAAAAACTGCTTGATAAATTCATTGATAAAGATCGTTCTTAAAAAAGTATTTCATTTCTGTCCAAGTATTTAATGTTTGTGATAATTGTTAAGTTCTGTCCTTTTAAAAGTTTTTAAATTTCTTAATTCATGCAAATATGTAAAGGACACAAAAAATTTTATGTAAAAATAAACATTAAGTTAAAATTGTATGCGGAAAACATTTATGAAAGTATTTTTTTGGGGTATTAAACTGGTTTTTGTTAATTAAAACGTATGAAACTATTATTTTAATTCAATTGAGTATTTGCGTTATATGCTTTTATTTCCTAGCATTTTGAAGGTGACTTGCGTATTGTAAAGGTAAAGGCATAAAAAACTGAATACGTAACTTATAGAAAAAACAGGAAATTGCGTTAAAAATAATTAAAAATCAAAATCGAAACAATGCAACTCTATTTTTTTGTGTGCAAAAGATGACCCTTCAAAAATTCAGGAAAAAATAAACTACTTTACTACAAAATTAAAATAAAAAGTATATTTTTTGCCTTAAAAATTAAGCTATGGATTTTTTAAATAATTTAATTCAATTTGAAAATATCTGTTTGGAACAATTTTTACTTTTTTCTTATATTAAATAGTTTTCATGAAATTAATTGTGGAAAACAATTGATGATTTTCAGGAATTGTTTCTGTTTCTTAAGTTAATTATTTTTAGGGGGTAAAATCACTGTCCTCCAGTTAGTTTAATTGGGATTTCTTTTTAACAAAGATATCTAATTAAAGGAATCTTAGAGTCAATTTTTTCATCAATCGATTCTACAAGTTATTCCTGAAAAACCGATCGTTATGGACTTTTTGATTGGCTTATATATAAGCGGAAATACATTAAAATACAATGCAGAGCAAACAGTTTTTACTACTTTTTGCTTTTCCTTTAAATAAATAAAATTTCATAACAAAAAATAAAAAACAGCTGCTCTCAATTTAAAGTGGTTCAAATTATCAATTTATTATTGTAAGAAATAAAAAGATTAGATAATAAATTTTACAGATATCTCTGTTAAAAATTCGCCATTTACAAAAATAAAAATATTTTTAATTTAATGGGTTTTTTTAAATTTTTACTAACAAATATCAATTTTTTACTGCCATTATTTTTTGAGTGCTCTTCTTGCAAGCAATAAAAGCGAACAATAAAATTAGAAAGTCAACTTGCGATGTTTTCTAACTGTAAGTAAACTCAAAGTGCGTCATAAAATCAATGGAAAGGGTGTTGAATAATGAGAAATTAATTTTTTTCAGTTAAAAAAATTAATGAAGAATTAGCCAAGTACTTTATAAGTTGATTTCTGTTTTTAACCTTTTGCGATTTGAATTTAATTGAAATCGTGTCACGGCCAATTTTTTTTAAATTAAAGAGTTTCCCAAGGAGGTGTAATTATCATAAAGTGCAGTCAGTTAAAAAAGGGAATTACATTAAGAAACTTAAGCAATTTAATTACATAAAAAGCAAAAAAAAATCATTGCTTAATTTAAAAAGCCTGAAATTAACTATCAATTTCAGCAGGAATTATAAAAATCAGTTAATTCGTTTTTGTGATATCTTTGCTAAAAAATCAGCAAATCAGAGGCGCACATCCTAAGAAAAAAATGGTAAATAAGTAAATAAAAAGCCATTCATTGAAAAAAAAATATTTTTGTGTGTTTTGGAGGGTTTCTATTTTTACTTAAAGAATTATACATTAAAAAAAAATTAATTTAATAAAAAAATTCAAATTTAACATGATTTAGTATGATTATTGTTAATGCTTGTAATTTCATCGACTCGCTTGGTACCTGTTTTCGATTTGTTTCCTTTAATATAAGTCTTGTAGTAGAAATCACCAAACATCCACATCATAATTAGATTCTCAGTAATAAGGAAAACAAGCAGAGGCTTTGGAAACTTGCAATCGGTGAATAGTTTCGGAATATACACAAAATTAAACGATGTAAACTGAATCTGAAAGTATTCAATAAGCTTTAATTAATTTAAAATAACCAAGAAAAGTTTATTTTAAATATTTCAAAAAAAAAAAAAGAAATTAACTAAAAAAAAAAAGTACAAACTTACCAATTGCAATTCAGTCACTTTCCTCTTCCAAAACTCTAGCCAACTTTTGTCGGTTAAAAAGGTGGAAATAAAATAATACGAATACATAATTGAATGTACAATAGAATTAAAGTAAGCAACGTAAGATGATTCGCCACCGGCAACATATTTCACTCCACCCCACATTACAATCAGCACCATGCAATGGTGCGACAAGTGCAAAAATGTAATTTGCCTTTCTCGTTTCCTCAGCACGAAGAAAACCGTGTCCAGCAAATCGAAAATCTTCGATAGAAAATAATAGTATCCTAATCGGAGGCCTTCCATGGCCATCGGACTGTTTGAGTAATCAACAACCGCACATTTCCAATCCAAACTGAAGAATATTGGTGAACCCTGAAAATTTCAATATGAATTTTTAAATAATTTCAAAAAAAACGTTAAAAAATGAATTGAATTGAAACCTTGATAACTAAATAGGTGCATCCGACCACTTGTAAAACATTGTAAACTCGAATAACATTTTTCAAATCGTAGGCTTTTCGGTTTTGCATGAATCGCGGTAACCATTCGCAAATCAGCAATAAGTACATCACTTGAATAAAGATTATTGGTATTATTGAGTCCATCAGAGGCCAATCTTTCAATCTGGGATCTATTTTTGTTTTTTTTTTCGTAACAAAAATTAAAATAATTATTTTTTTATTTTATTATAATTTAACATCACCTGCCATCTCAGTTTTGCTACGCCGATAAAAGTTAATAAATGCTTTCACTATTAGCAACATTTTTTCGGTTGTTTGAAAATTTAGTAAAAAAAAAAACAAACTTTTGAATGTTCTTCTTGTGGAAAAACGCTCAATATGAGACAAATTCCACTTAGAAGGCAGTTTATAAGTAACTTTTATGTAGTTTTATGAATATGATACCACTTTTATGTACAATTGTATTCTAAACCTAACTGTATTGAAATACTAAATGTAAATAAGTTTATATCTACGCTGTAACTTACCAACTAATTTTAATTTTTAATTTTTACTTTGTTTGATTGTTTAATTATTTCTTTTTTTTACTATTATTAGTGTTTAATTAAATATTTAAATAAAAATACCTTATTTTTCTGAATTTTCCCCCCAGTTTTCAAAGAATTTAAACATTAAAATTACCAATCAATTACTGTAAGAATTTTAACAATTGGATAATTCCTTTCAGCGATATCTTCGTAAAAAGAATTCAAAAACTCACAAATGAACGTAAAAATATTAAAATTATTTCCAAAATTTAGTAATTAGGAGATTTACTTATGCGTTTTACAGAGTTCAAAACGTCAGTGCGAAATTCTAATTTCTGCTGCTCGCTGAATTTCTCAACGAACGGCAAAACGCTTTCGAAAAAAGCCATATCTGGGTCGGAACTTTTCCGTGCTGTTGTTGAAGTAACCACCGGCCTGTCTTCCATTGATTCACCAATTCTGTTAGTTGGTTGGGATGATTGCCATTTTGGTTTTTTTATCATCACACTGGAAGTTTCGCTTTCATCATCCACAGCTGATTGCTTTACTTTAATCTGTTTATTAATGGTTTTTCTATATAATTGTCCAGGTTGATTTACTGCTAGGAAGGACATTTGATCAGCATAGCGATATTTGTGGTTTATACCTAGGGCCCCCTTCTTTGCCCATCGCCAATATTGGTCTCTCATACATTTCCATCTTTTCTGTATTAAAGCAGCTGCAATTAAAAATAGTTTTTTTGTAATATTGAAAGAACAATGCATTATTTACCTATATCTCTTTGTTCCTCACGACTGAGTCCGTCGAAACCGTCGTAAATTTCCTGGGCAATTTGTAACCAAGTCACATGTCTCTTATATTTATAATTTTTATACACTTCTTCGCTTTGATTCCATAATTCAGGACACAGTTTAACGAAATGTATGAGTTCTTCGTTATTTACTTCACTAATGTCCATTATCTATTCGATATTTGTTTGACAAAATAGGAACATTTGTTTAAATTATTGATAGTTCTTAAGATATATCAATTTAAATGAAGATTATTGTTTTGACTTACTTTATAAAACTTCCTTGGAATTGTTTTGTTTATATATGTTGTTTTTAATGTTTAATTGATAATAATTAACGCATTTTATTCAACTTTTACGAGAAAATTGTAAACATAACCTAAGTTTCTTTGAGCTTATGTTATTTGTTATTTACTTTTTTTAAAGAAATTATTAATTAAATCAACAAATGTAAGAAACATTACTTTAATTAATAATTATAAAAAATACTTTAAGTTTAAGAAACAGTGTGCAAATATAATTACTTAGGTTTTAATAGCTAAAAACACTAAATTTCTTAGCTAAACAATTGAAACAGAGTCATCATATAAAAAATACTCATTACTGCTCATTAATATTAAGTTTTACGAGTGTTTTACACGTTTAATTAAGTTCATAACTTCAGAACGGAATTCCAGTTTTTGCAGTTCATTGAATTTCTCAACAAACGGCAAGATGCTTTCGAAAAAAGCCAAATCAGAATTTGATTTCATTTTCTGAGCTTTATTAAAAGAAGGACCACTCAGCGAAATTTCTTGTCGTCTTAACTTCCTCGTCTTTTTCCTACTGCCAGCAACATCTTTTTCTTGTAATAATTCTTCTTTTATTTGCTCCTCTTTAAAGTGCTGCCTTTTATTATTTTTACCAGACTTTTCCTTGTGGTTCTGCTTATTGGAAGGCCTTTCAATTTTCAGAAATGACAAATATGGTGCATAACAATACTTCTTAATTGTACTATCAAATTGTATTTTCTTTAGATTCTTCACATAATTGTCCTTAATGTTTCTCCATTTTTTTCCCAGTAAAATTCCTGCAATTTGCAAAATTAATAGGAATTGTTTACAGGAAAAAATGAGCAATACCTAAATCGTTTTTTCCATGTTCAGTCAATGAAGCAAAGCCTTTGTAGACCACAGAACCAACTGCCATCCAAGCCAAATGCCTTTTATCTTTGTTGAGAAAATCTGGGTCTGATGAATTCCATAATTCGGGATATAATTTAATACTTTCTATGAAAAGCTTTATATCCAAGCCATCAACATCCATATTTTTAAAAGGTTTATTTTACAATGATTTAAAATCCATTTTGAAAAAGCTTCAAAGAATTTGTTATTTGCTAAATGGTTTGCTTGGAAATCACTTAATTAAGAACAAATTAAAAGAGGATACAACTGGCTGTTTAAATTCAAATATTCTTGCAGTTTTCAGTGAATTATTTTGATTTTTATTGTAAAAAAATCGCTGTTTTAGTAAATTAACTTTTGTTTTTGTTGAACATAACCTAAGTAGTATAATTTATGCGTTAAATTCAGATTGACAATTAAACGAAAAATTCTTCGCAGAGTTCTTCAAATTCCATTCTTCTACAAAAAAACGCTAATTAATAAAAGAAAACAATAAGTAAAACAATAAAAATTGCCACTTGAATTGATTTTTTTGAATTTACCCCTTAAATTCCATGTGCTTTGTGATTGGTTGTCAACAGATTTATTGAATAAAAATGGCGGTGAATACTACGATCAAATGGATTACCCATAGAAATCTTATTGTATATACATACATAGAACGGCCTTGGTAGTGCAAAAAGTGTCCGCAACATGGCCATTTTTTATGCACGTAAAAGTACATAAGCCCATTCTTGTTTGGATC
>JASKGO010002403.1:0-19076 GCA_030556065.1 Holobus sp. GC000080
AAAGCGTTTTCAAGATTTGAAATTTGTTTTTCCGTTTGGTAACATAACCACAAAAAAGTGAAACCGAACTTGGCGCACGTCTTCAGCGCAGCTAAGTGTAGGTGGAGGGATTTTCAGCATTTAGAAAAAAACGTCTGAAGAAACATAAACAGATAAATAAAATTTTTGTTTTCATGTTATAAACAACTCCATTGAAATTTTAAGAAACAATTTTAATTATATTTTTCTCTTGTTTTCTTTTCCAAACTTGTAACTATGGCAACGGCCATAAATGGCATAAATTAAACTTGTTTTGAATTAAATCTGACAAAACAACTAAAAAAAAAGGAAGTAAATTGCAGTTTTTAGTGGATTTTATTAATAAATAATTGATATAAATAAAGCGTAATTGTTAGATTATGTTCCTTAATAAACGACTAGAAATGTAAGTGAAAGTAAGAAGCTAATAAGGCAAATAAAACAAATAAATTAAACATATAAACAAAGTGCGAACGAAATGACGATGCTGATTGGTCGACGGCTCCCCAGTCCAAAAATAAGTACGTTATAAAAAGAAATTCAAAAAAAGAATAAACAACGGTGAGTAAGAGACCGATCGCTAATAACAAGGTATTTTTATTTTTTAGGAATTCACCTGAAATGAATCGACATTTATTGTGTTCGCCGTTGGAAGTAGAAGTGGCCGAAGAGGAATTTAGGGCGCATGGTCCAATCTCCACCAACTCAAAACGCTTCATCCACCTTTCATCAATCTGCAGCAGCGAGCGGCCCATTTATAGATTTCTTCCTCGAGTGTTTGCGTGCACATGTACCAGCGATTCCAGCCGTGCGATTGTCCAGTGCCCGTGAAAAAATCGTAGGCAACAGTCGATAAAACCGCGAGAAAAAAGCAGTAAGCGATTTCATTTCCTCAATGGTTTCTTTGTGCTTCATTAGTTTCCTATCGCAATATCGTTTAACGCGATAGTCGCACTCGCACTCGCACGATCGGCATCGCCAGCAAAGCGGAACTAAACTGCATTGTCCGAAATCTGGTGAAATCGTATCCCGCCTTTGAGAGCCGATTGAGCCCTTCGACGAAATAAAATCGTAAAAAAAACGAAAGAAGGGTGCAAAAAGGGTGCGAGGAGCCGCCGCCGCAACCGAGAGAAAGAGAATCAACAATATTGATATCAACTGTGTGAGCCAGAGCCCCAGCTGACCAATTCTGTTTTAGTCTAGCACCAGCTAAGTAGCAAAAAATATCAAAAACAGTAGATTCGAAACAGAAGATTCAAAGGTAAGGGCCTAATTACCTAATTACTTATATCCATTTCTCTCACTGTCATCCGACTGTGGTGTGCTAAGTTAAATTAACATGGATGATGTACCATTGAGGCTGCACTGGACCCGCAGCCAAAGAGGATGCACGACAATTGAGCAAGACTTTACTAACCGTTGATTGACACTCATAAATCAAATAATAATAATCGAAAAAAAAAAGTAAAACAAACCAGGAGCTCATAATAATAAAAATAAAAATATAAGCAGCCCCCAAGTGTGTGTGAGGGCCAGAGAAGGCATTGAATTGCTCTTTTTTATATTACTGTTATAAATATTTAGTAGTGTAGAGACCATGTCTCTTCCTCTTCAACGGTCAACATTTTAGGTGAAGCAAGCAAGCTTAGTTTCTCTTTCTGTCTGTCTGTGTGTGTATCACAAGCGCATTTAGACCTTCAAGAGGAGCACGTCGCTCAACCATGAAAATGGAAGAGGAAATTCTGCAGTTGATACCCCATCAGGATTTGCCACTGTTAAGGGACTTGTACAAGGACCACATGCCCTATGCCACCCATGTCTTCAGCTTCTTCAACACCAGTCTCAGGTGGCTGAAGGAGAAGCCTGAGGAAAAGTGCATGACGTTCTTGGCTCCCTACGGTGATTGGAAAAAAGACGGCACTTTCATCGTTATTTTACAGGTAACTTTTAAGTCTTTGTTTTGTCTTCAGATCTTTATTTATATTGTATAGTTAATTAATTACTTACTTGCACTTTAGTTTTATATTTTCATTTTTTACTGCGCTCTTAAATTGCTTTGATTTGATTAATGTAATTCAGTAATTGGAAATGGATTTCTTGGTAACGAGGGAAAGGAAACCCTTTATGGCTTTATGTCGACACGACATCACGTGTCGGAGAAGCTTTAATAATAAGTTATTGATCTTTGTTTGTGAAAACGAAGGTCATCAATTGGCTTTTAAAGGGTTTATGTAACGGTTTTTTTGCTTATTTTTTTTTTTCCGGTGTGAATTACGTGGAAATGTTACTATAGTCAGTTTGTTAAGTAAATGTTTTGTACTGATTGATTTGGTTATTGGAAAATTTCGTAAATTTTTAAATAAACATTTACATAATTGAGCACAATTTCACGAAGATTTGTTAATTAAGTTTTATTTGATCCTTAAAAATTGAAAAAACGTTAGCAAGAAAAAGCTATTATTATTCTTTCTTTAATTTGGAAAAAAAAACTCGAAGTCAAAAATAAATCTTATTTTTTTCCGAAATAATTTTTTAAAAACACTAAAAAAAATTATCATTAAATACTATTAAAGAGAGGTGAGATTAAAAAGTAATGCAATGCCATTTTTAATTTACTTTATTTCGACTTTAATTTTCCTTAATTCTTTATGTTTTTTTTTTTAATTATGAAAAGTGTTTTTGCCTATTATCAAATTACCAACTAGAAAAAGAAAATTAAAATTGCAGTTTTTTAATCCACAATAAGTTCGTATAAATTATAAGTCACTATAGAATTATTTAAGCAATTTTGAAAAATAAATCTTCATTTTTTTGTTGCTGAAAACGCAAAAAATAATGTTTTAATTAAATAATAATATTAATATCACAAAAAAATTGTTTTAAGAACTTTAGCAACTTTTCTATTTGAAAATTCAGTTAGTGTTTAATTATTAAAGTCTCTCATTTCCCTTTGAATTGATAACTCTAATCTATTTTATTTGTAAATAATAAAAAGGAAACAAAAGTAATGAAATCAACTAGAGAATCTTGTTTTGCCAATTTGTATTGCAGAATGGGGCTCTTAATGGAGCAGTCCTATTACAAATAATTTCTTTTTTAACTATTTCACTATTTTATCATTATTTTATATTCATATTTATGTGTGCTGAAACCGACACAGATAACAATTTATTTTATCTCCATCACCCAGAGTTTTCATAAAATTACAAGACGTGATAAATGATTTATCAATGTTGTTTAGAGAGGTTTTTCGCATAAGTATTCTAATTTTTACGTGAAAATTGATAGATCATGTAATTTTAGTCCCAGAAAAGTTCTATCATTGTACATACTGTAACAAAACAAGACCCTTTTACAAACAGCACAAACATTACCTAAAGTGGAAATTTGTTTTTAGGCATTTCAATCTGAATTTTCAGCCATCAAATCCATAAATCATACGATGTTATTAAATTGAATTTGTTCTCTAGTCAAGCATATAGAGCAGAAAGTCCCTGCTGCTTTAATTAATGAAACAAAAGAATGTCAAAAAAGTGTCTATCACCAAAATTTCTTTAATATTTAGATTTGGGAATACTTCTATTACTTTTTGATATTGTTCAATGATAGTTTTTGAAAATTTCTGTGCCCAAATAGGTCCTCAATCTTATTAATTTTCATAAAAAATTATGAAAAAACCGCTGTAATGAAAACTCTTATATAATTTTTCAGTTTTGTACTTATAAAAAAATATGGGTATTTTTTTCTGAAAATTTGAAACAAGCGGAAATTGTTCCAATGTCTCCAGTTGTAGAATTTTAATATAGGGATGTAATAGTTTGAAATAATTCAAAATAGAATAATCAAGATCATCTTATGCAATAAAAATAATAAAAAAATTCAACAATCATTATTCTTGCGTAATCACTCAAGAAAAAATACCTAATCAATTATGAAAAGAATATTACTAGACACAAATTATTAGTTTCCAATAAAATAGAACTGGAAATCGAAAAAAAAATGTCACACATACTTGGCACAACAATATTACATTTTACTACTTGAATTAAAAGCTTTAAAGTCTTGCAAAAAAAAACCTAACTCAAAAGGTACTATGAAAACAAAGGTATAGATGACTAAATAACACACACTTTATTAACAAAGCATTCTGTTCTTTTTCTTTAAATAATTACATTTCATTCTCTATACTCACGCACAGCCATTTCATTGTAATAAAGAAACAGTGAATAAAATGACTAAACAATGAACAATAATTATGGAAACTTGGAATTGCAAAGTTCTGAAACTTCGCATGATCCATTTATAGGAAATGATCTACATTATTATTGTATTGGTGTACTCAAACAACTTCCGGTTATACCGGAAGTAGCAATCAACTTCGTTATTTCAAATTGAACACCCCAATTTTTATTTCATATTTTGATTCCTTAGGGAGAATAAAGACGATTTTGTAAAAAAAAGTTTCTATGTATCTTGCCAACTTTTCCGGCTATAATTCATTTCCGGTTATTTTTGCCAAAATTGGTGTCATGAGAAGAAAATCATAACTTCCTCATTTTTTACGATAACTTCATAATTTTTTTTATATGCTCTTTTAAGATGTGTGTCTACGTATTTCTTGAGTTAATGAACACTTTTTTATACAGGGTCTTTCCAAAATGAAAATACATTTTGAGATCGAAAAACTGTTAAAACTTGATTTTTTTAAATGGATACCCTACTTTTTTATTTTTTTACCATATTGTGTCCCTTATTATCTATCAAAAGTATTTGAAGCAAAAAGTAACCCATAGCCCATAGCCATTCATGATTCCTATATGAAAAAAACAATGTCTTAAAATTGCTTATTTTGAAAAAAAAAAAATTAAATTTCTCCAATTTCAATTTCAAACCGTCTTAATTAAATTAAATTAAATATTATTCAAATACTGGTCAGTTTTTAGTTTTTACGGAACAAATTGGAAACTAGGAAAATGAACATATCTAATTTTAATTAATAAAAATACCATTTACGGTATGTAGCACTTCCGGTTTCAGCGGAAATTACCTTAACTTTTAATTTTTTTAATGGCAACAAAGTTATTTGATTTTGTTTTTGCATTCCTAAGGTCACTTTTAGCCTGTTTCTATCTTTTTTATACAAATATTATAACTGCCTTATAGACCAAAACCATCAAAACCTTATTTACCAAAAACATGTTTTCAACTAATTTTCATTTTTTAAATTTTAAACATCTAAGCCAATTTAAAAAGCTAACCAAATCAAAAATTATTACTTATTTCTTTAATAATGACATGTATTTTAATATAAAAACAAATAATGATTTGTTTAAAAAAATTTCCAGTGGCACTGTTACGATCTGTTCATGTTCACATTGGATCGCAAATGCGAACTCCTTTACAAATCCCTGATGGAAACGAAACGCATAGAATGGAACAACCTAATACAATTCTATGCAGTCCATCGTGAACATTGTCCGATGATCTACAGGGTGATCAAAGAAAAAGATTTACCCATAAAGTTTGACACAAAAACCGACTTGTGGTGGATCCCAAGAGAGAAAGCCTTAAACTTCAAAATCGAGTAAAACACGCCATTTATTTCGCAATTGCAAACTTTCTACTCAATATACCTATGCATTTGCAGGTGTCCTCCAGATGTATATTTAGGCCCTTTGAGGCCGTCACATGCGTCCAGCATCAGTGCGATCTGGCCGCATCGGTTTCCCGGCTCGGAAAACTACTTGGCGCACTTCATAAAAATGAACGGCGGCCGCGGCGTCTTCCTCAAGTCAAACGACAAACTCGTGGCATGGGTGCTGAAGAACCATCTGGGCACGTTGGTGGTCCTGCAAACGCTCGAGGAACACAAGAGAAAAGGCTACGGCAGTCTGGTGACTGCCTCCTTGAGCAGGGAGATTGCGGAGGAGGGCCACAATCCCGTCGGCACCGTTCTGATAAACAATGCGGCGTCGCAGGCGATGTTCAAGAAATTAGGCTTCGAAATTTTAGATTACAGTCGGTTTATAGGCGTCGACGGACGAACCAAGTACTCCAACACTATTACTTCCTCATTATAATCATAAATGTTTGCTCGTTCGTTCGTTCGTTCGTTCGTTTTGTAGACGGTTTTCCTTTCGTTTAGGTGCGCCTTCTTGCATTGACCCTTTGTTTCGCAATTCAAAAAGGCGCAATTTACAATTTTCAATTACAAGAAACGAAGTGCAACTATTTAATATTAGGCAGTAGATAGGGAGTTTATGAAATTGCAAAGATTCTCTCTCAATGCTAAATTAGTTTAGAGTTTGAATTTTTTGCGAAGGCGCAAAATTCTAATGCAGAAAATGATGCGTTACTAAATCTTAAAGCCAAAACATTTTTAACTTTTATCGGATTGGTGTGCAAATGTAATTGATCTTATATTGAAATCAGTAATCTCTCAAGTGGTACTTGGTGAATTTCACTGATCAAAATTTTTGATATTTTGGAAAACAAAAAGATTATTATAATCTTATTGACACTTATTAATAATTATTTATTGAAAAAATTGATTTTTGGAATGTTTTTCAAAAATATTTTCGGTTACCAAAAAAAGTAGTTTCTAAATTTACACGGAAAAATACAACAGCTAAAAATTTAAAGCATTGAAAAGGTAAATTTTGTTTCTAAAATTTAAAAACAAAATCACTTAAAATGTCAAATTTATAAACAAAAACAAACCAGTTTACAAAAATGACAAAAAAAAAATGTTTCAAAGTGAACAAAGCGGAAAATTTGTCATTATTAATTTTAATTAGAAAAGAAAAACCACTTGAAACATGTACATTACCTCAACTAATTGATTATGGAGTAAGTTGCAAGTACGAAATGACTTAGTTTTAAAGGCACATTTACTCTTTAAACAAATGTATGAATTTAAAAATTTCGTTAGAAACAAAAACTAGCGTTAGAATTTAAATTTGAAAAAAAAAAATAGTGAACGTTAAATTAAAATTAAATTAAAAACAAACAAAAAAAACATTTAATGGCAAAAAATATTTGCATAATTTCATTATGTATACACACTTTAGCTGGCTTTTGTATAAAAATTACTAAAAAACAAAAAAAAAACGAAGTCAATTGACGCAAAGCCAACAAAGATTGAGGGGAATTTTTCGGAATAGAAATCTGCCCAGTAGCTAAGTGTGATAACCCCTTGAAATGTGTATTTATTCTTAGATAAAATCAATAATGCGCTCCACTTAACCTCATGGAGTTCGTCTAAACCATCTAAATACAATTTTAATTCCCCGTTTCGAAGCGAGCAACGTAAACAAAGCAATCGAGCGATCGCCACATAATTTGTGTAGTACTTAACTTTAATTAACTAAGCCTACAGCAACAGAGGGGATATAAATAAATAGTGTAAATCGAGTACGATCAGTATTAACTTGCAGTAAGACCGTTTAATAAACAAAAAAGAAAAAAACATGTATCTCCAAGTGGGACTTTCGTTCTGCTTTGCGATTATTCTTTGCCTACCCAGTGCCGTTTTTCCCTATATCGTTGATCCTGGACCTGTTGTCAAAGCAACCAAAGGTGGCGTCTGGCCGAAGCCGCAAGAGATTATTCAAAACGCTAAGTTTTTGGTTGTTAAACCCAGTGCTCTGGTATTTCAGGTATAGTTTTTGAGTTTTATTTTTATTTTTTTAGTTCTGTTGGTCATTTCATTGAACATTGAAAATGTTTAAATTTTTAGACAAATTTGGAAAATTGTACCGTATTAAACAATGCTTTTCGGCGGTATTGGAATATAATCAATGAACAAGCTGCTAGATATGCGTCTTTTGAAGGATATTCCAAACAGATTCCCATGTTTATTCAAAGGAATCAAAAGTATGAAGCTGATCTAACGCAGGTGTACGTTCAAGTTGGTTCTTGTGTTGAAGGAGAGTATCCTGATGACCGAATGGATGAAGCTTGTAAGGTTTTTTTACGAATTTTTTTAAGTTAGCGATGACTTCCAACGATAAAAATCATAAAAATATGCAATTTTGTAATGGTACATTTTTCTCAAAAGCCCCCCCCCCCTCGATGTTTATAGTTTCATCTGTGATTTATAGGGCATTTAGTCCTTTCGTCCTTTTTCAAAATCCGAAAGAATATTTCTTCCATGTTCTTCCGGTTTTCCGGAAATAATTTTTGTTTAGGAATAAACAAAATAGGGGTTGAGCATTGATTATCGCAACACTATGGCCGGGAAAATTTTTAAAACTTTGAAGTGGCCCCATTTTGGTTATAGAAAATATTAATTTTGGCTGTACATTTGTTGAGGTTTTCTTAAACAAATTTCATTATTCATTATTTGGTGAATTTACAGTGCAAATTTAGCACTATATGAAAGTAGATACCGCGCAGTTTTTTTTTTCAGAAAACATGAAAGAGACAAGGTTATTTATATTAATTAATGAAAAAAAGGAATATTAATTTAAAAAAAGATTAAATAATGCGTTTTGTAAAATTTAATTTTGGATTTTTTTTTCGTTTGGAGTAATCGCTGACCTTTTTTTTTTCAAGAATTCTTCGAATATTTTTTTAAATGATTAATTAATTGAATTTTAATAATTTCTTTAGATAAACTGGAAATTCATTCAAATCCAAATTCTCCGGTCGACAGAATTGTCGCCAGTAGTGTTTGGGGTGCCTTGAGAGGATTGGAAACTTTTTCCCAGTTAATTCATTTGGCTCCTGATGAATCAACTGTATGTTTTTTCTTCTTTTTTATATATAATTATTTTTTTAAACCATTTGCTAAATATAATTTTTCATTTCAGTTAATAATAAACCAGACAACAATCAGTGATTTCCCAAGATTTCCCCACAGAGGACTCTTAGTAGATACCTCCAGACACTTTATCCCAAAGAAAATCCTGTTGGACAATCTGGACGCAATGTCTTACAACAAATTAAATGTGTTTCACTGGCATATAACTGATGATCATAGTTTCCCCTATCAAAGCATCAAATATCCCGAACTTAGGTACAATAATTCTAAATTTTAACTAATTGCTTTTAGTTTTACTATTACTTATAATATTTATATACTGAATAATTGCAGTAATAAAGGGGCTTACCATTCCGCTAAAGTCTACTCCCAGAAAGATATCAAAGAAGTAATTGAATACGCCAGACAAAGAGGCATCAGAGTCATGACAGAATTCGATACACCTGGTAAGATCATTTTGGCCCGAAACTGCAAACAAACAAAAAATAAAAGCAACAAAATAAATTAACAAAATTAATTAAAGGACACACCCGTTCCTGGGGCGAAGGCATAAAAAACATTCTCACTCCTTGCTATAATATTTTTGGATATCCCACTGGACAGTACGGTCCGATGGATCCCAGTCAAAACTACCTTTACGAATTCCTCCGGAGCTTCTTCCAGGAAGTGATCGACGTGTTTCCGGAAAAGTACATGCATCTGGGAGGCGACGAAGTGGAATTCGAGTGCTGGCGCAGCAATCCTGACCTTAGGAAATTCATGGAGCGCCTAAATATAACCGGCGATTACGTGGCCCTCGAAAGCTTCTTCATTCAGAAACTGCTGAACATCATTGATGACTTGGGAGGCAAATCGTTGGTTTGGGAAGAAGTATTTGTGAACGGGGTGCACTTGCCCAACAATACCATTGTGCATGTATGGAAAGGCGACGGTTACACCGTTCTCAAAGAGGTCTGTTTTGAACAATTCCTCCATTGCCGCGATTGCATGCAAATAATATGCGTAATTACAGGTAATCAGAGCAGGCAAGCCGGCTTTGTTGTCTTCTTGTTGGTACTTGGACCACTTGCTTACTGGAGGCGACTGGGAAAAGTACTATAAATGCGATCCGCACAATGTGAACGCTTCGGAGGAAGAGCTGAAACTAATTTTGGGCGGAGAGGCTTGCATGTGGGCCGAAAGCGTCGACGAAACTAATATCATGTCCAGAATGTGGCCCAGGGCTTCAGCCGCAGCGGAAAAACTCTGGTCTGCTAAAGGTGCTGATAAGTATTCGGCAGCTGCTCGCAGGCTGGAGGAGCATACTTGCAGAATGAAGAGCAGAGGTATCACGGCTCAGCCGCCCAATGGACCTGGATTTTGTCTGTGATTTTCGCACGCTTAAAGTAAAGCAATTCAAAATTGGCGCGCTTGAAAACCGCCAATTTGATTGGTGCGCATGCTCCGCACCAACAATATTAAATTTGCACGATTACTGCAAATGATTTTGATATTTTTTATTTGACCAATACATTTTCGTTTATAATACATTGAAAATAAACTTTTTAATTGTTAATTAAGGTATTTTTTGCTGAAACTTACCCAAAAAAACAAAATTTGTTTTCGTCGTCAGAGAAATGCTGCGCTGTGATTGGTCGGGCGATTGGAGCGCGCAGACGGTGCGTGCGTGCAAACTGAGCAGACCTTCCGTTTGCCAATCTCATCTGGTGTGAGCAGGTCGTGCATCAACTCTCGCCGGTTCTCAAACGACCATTTTAACTGCCGTTTTGTTCCTACGTTTTTAAGAAACCCAAAGTAAAATACCCAAAACCAAGAAAATGAATGCTGAAACGTTCGAAAACTCCACTGTGATCTTGCTGGACATTGCCGGCACCGTTGGTTCCCTTAATTTCGTCAAGGTAAGCATCGGATTTTTTTTCCCCATAAACACTACTAGATGCGTGCACGTGCATTGTTAAATTTTGCGCCTATAGTTCGCGGCCTCTTAACAGTTTACGTTTCGATGCGATTTGCAATGTTTTCGGATAATTGTAAATCATTTTGCGTTTGCTTTGGAAGCGTTTCAATCATCTGCTCTTTCATTGAGTTCATGCCCATTGAGGCAGTCTGGTTGTTGTCCTTGGACAGGTAAAAATCGCCGCTCGTGTTCTTCCAGCACTGTGGATCCGTTTTTCTTTCGCGCACCGTTGCTATGTAGCAAGCAACCCTCCGTTTTGCGATTTCAATAGGCGTTACTCCGATCTTCAATTGCCCTAATACCGGAGGGCACGCAGTTTTTTTTTTTTTTTAATGAAATTATGATGCTTCATTATTATTAGGACGTCTTGTTTGAATACGCCAAGAAAAACGTCGAAGAGTATTTGAAAGCCAATTGGGAGAAGGAAGACATCCAGGAGGCTGTGAAAAAGTTGTCCACTGATGAAAAGCCGGAAAATGTGGCCGATGCTGTGAAAATCTTCGAAAAACTTACTGAGGAAAGCTCATCCAATGAAGGATTCAAGTCTTTGCAAGGTTTGGTTTATGAAGAAGGCTACAAATCAGATAAATTAAAAGCACAGTAAGTTTTAGTTGATAGTTTAGCAATTTGGTTGCTCTAATTAGCTTGTTTCCACAGTTTATTTGATGATGTGAAGGATGCTTTGACCAACTGGTCCAAAACTCACAAGATTTGCTTGTACAGCACGGGATCTGAGAGTGCACAGAGGATGTACTTTGCTCATTCCACCGCCGGCGATTTGAGCAGCCACATTTCCAAGTACTTCGACCAGAGTGTCGGCAGTAAAGTGGAGGAAGAAAGCTACACGAAAATAGCCAAGGATTTGGAGGTGGCTCCCGAAAAAATCGTCTTTTTATGTGATAATATCGATGAGATTAAAGCGGCAAAGAAAGCCGGCCTGTTAGTCGTCCTTATTGAACGCGAAGGAAATGCCGCAGTTGCAGATGAAGACAAGAAGGATTTGTTGGTGGCATCTTCTTTCGACACCATTCCTCTGACTCAGAAACGCAAGAATTCCGAGGATGAAGAAACACCAGAGGTTCATATTTAAGTTTTCAATTTGTAGTTGAGTTGTTTTTTTGAAAAATATGTAGTTTTGTTGAGTAGTTTTTGGTATTACTTATTTCCACCTAAATGTTTGTAATTAATTTTGAACAATTTAAGGAACCGCCGGCAAAAGTAGCGAAAACCGAAACGGCTGAAGAAACCTCAGCGCCACCGGCTGAAGAAGAAAAAATGGAAGTGGATGCTGTTGCTGCTGAGAAAACCGAAGAGAATGTTCCGGTAGTAGAGGACAAAGTTCCTGAAGAATCGTCTGCAAGCGAGGAGAAAACTAATGGTGCTGAAATTGAAACTCCAGTGAACGAGAAGACTGATGTTAGTGTTGCCGAAGAAGCAACTGAAAAAGCAGAAGTAGAAGTAGCTGTAGAAGCCAAGGAAGAAACCAGCAAACCGGAGGGTGAAGAAGCTGAAAAAGCTGAAAACAAAGAAGAGGTGAAGGAGACCAAGGCTGACGAAACAGAAGCGAAATCTGAAGCTGTCGCTGAAGTCGAAAAGACTGAGAACGGTGTGGAGGAGGCTCCTAAAGAAGCTGCAGATTCGGAAGAGGACAAAGAGAACAAGCAGAACGGCAAGGTTGAGGAGAATATCATCGAAGCCGAAACTAACGGTGAGAAAGCTGAGGCAGCTGAAGAGGAAATTAACGGTGAAGGTAAGAAAGTGACTGATAGTGCCTCCGAGGCCGATATCAAGGTAAAGAAAATAGAGGAACCAGCCGCCGTTAGTGTGGAGGTCTAATCTTGCAGTTTTGGTTTTTTTTTTTTTACTAATAAATGTAGTTCGTGTCATATAATCATAACTTTTCCTGTAACCGGTAGTCGAAAGAGCATCACATAAAAATGGACTGAGACGCACAATAATGTTTTAACACTGAGCGGCCCCAACTTTGTGCCAAAGACATGTGTCTTTTCTGATTAAAAAAAAAAAACAAACAAACAAAATTAGACTGATTTTTGAGACTTACAATGTTAGTATTTATACCGCGTTAGTTCTTTTTTTTATGATATGAAATAAGTAAACCTTCAGTATTATGGAATACTCGCTTCCGCATTTTCTAATTTTATAAACATTGTGTAACCGTCGTAATGTAATGTAAACATAAAGTGTAATTAAGACATTTTAACTATTTATATTCAAATCACGATCACATTCCAGTATTTATATTTTCACTTTCTAGAAGAATAGTAATAATCTATGTGCCAATTAATAGTAATTTAAATTGAAACGAATAGTTCCAAAAAGGCATTACATAAACGTAGAATTATTGTTTTTAGTTTGTTACTTGCTTCTGTTTTAAATTTTAAATCAAATTACTCACATTTTTGTCGATTATCATTAGTGCTGCTACTTATGTTTTGTCATTTTTCTGTTTTTAAATATTGAAATACTCATTTCGAACTTGTATACGTTGCGTAACGGAATTATTAAACTGTAACAATAATGCCTGGTCTTATTTATTGACGACTTTAATATTGTCAACGATGTCTCTAATTAGCCTAAGATTGTTTTCGAAGTATTCCAATCTGTCGTCCTCTTCAGCCGCGTGGATAACAAAGCCCGCTTGATTTTGCATGTCCAGGTCGAAGACGTCTCCAACGAGTAGTTTCTTCAGGGCCAATTCCATTTGCTGCATGCGACTGTCCGGTACGAATTTGTAACCGTTTGTTGATGGGTCGCGTCCACGGAAGAACATGTGTGCAAATTGATCTTTGTCGTCGGGACTAATCATATAGAGGACAATGTAGCCCATGTTTTTCAAAAAACTCTCGGTGACTTCTGTGCCTCCGTAGCGGCGTAAGTTTTGAATTGTGCTCATTCCTACGTAACGCATCAGCCTCATTTTACGTTTGTTCATGCAAACCATGTCAGCATATCTGGAATTAGTTTTTTTCCCTTTATTTAATGAACAGTAACGCACAGAATAGCACAGTGTTCCAAGAATTAGGATCATCAAAAGATCGGGGAAAATTCAATAAATTAATTTAAAAATTTCTAATCTGTGTTCTGATTTATTTTGTATTACACCGGTCAACAAAATTTGGATCTAAGTTGTGGATGTGAAATTTTAGTGTATTCTTTGTCACTGATAAAGGAAAAATATATTTTTTTTTATCAAAGTTTGCTTTTGTCGAAACCAAATTTTTGCTTAGCTTCAGGATAGTTTTATTCAAGAATAATGATTATTAATAACGTTCACATATAAAAATTAAAAGAAAAAATAGGTTTTAAATGCGTGACTTCCATTTCTACAGAATATGAAAAGCGACTGCAACAGTTAAGTCAATTTTTCTCAAAAGTAAACTATTTTTTATCAAAATTATTTAACAACTTACCAAGTCAAATTAAGACTGACAACTTCAATAGCCTTAAAAACTATGTCAAAAAACTGGTAAAAGAAAAAGATGAATTGTAACGTTGTTATGCTTATCACTGTGATGAGAATTATGATTAACATTATTGTTATTATTTATGTACAATGTACATTTTTTAAATATATTCTATTCTATTCTAAAATAAAAAAAAATAAATTTTATTTATGCCAATAATGGGTGATTCCGTTTGAAATAAATTGTCTAAAAAGTTATTGAATTACATTAGCACAAATTTATAAAAAGGCTAACGTTACAAAATCCAAAAAAATGATTTTTTTCGAGACTTCATTTTTTATTGAAAGCAACTTTGGAAAGAATAAAAATGGGAAATATAACTTAAGGTGAATGGTGATGTTAAAATGATAAAGACATGATAATGTGCTAATATTTTGGCTATAAGTTCTCCACATTTACACTATGAATTAACGATAGCTACCTTCAATTTTGTATTAAATTTTCATAATTTTCTTATTGGGTTTACAGGGTATGACTTGTGAAATTATAAAAAGAATATGATTCTGTTTAAGAAAACATAACTTTGTATTATAACTTTTTTTATCAAACACCCTGAACAACTTAAAGTAATTTTAAATTATAGTCTTCATCAATATATCTAACCCGGTGAAGAACAAAATAAATTATATTAATTAGTTAAGCAACAAAGGTTGGTCAATGTAGAGAGGTCAAGGTAGAGCAATGTAAGTTTAAATCATGACAGAGTGTTAAAATTTGCATTGAGTGCAGAATACCACTTAAATCTTTTTATATTGCATTATATTTCAAAGTGGGTGAAATGACTAAAATTCATTACGTTTATTTATTATAGTTAATCAATGAATTTTGATGGAGTGAGGAAATGTACCCACCTGTGCGTAGCAGCTTTCGGGTAAATCAGCTTATCAACATCGACGTGATACAAATTAGTCTCCTCATCTTGACCAGCAGTTAATCTAGTTGTTTCCAAATGCTGACGAAGTTTTTCACGCTGAAACCGCGCTTCATCCCAAACATATGTTTTGATGTTATAAGGAGTTCCCTGATTCGAGAAGTAAAGCTTGCACTCATCCAAATGCAGCATGATTGTGGCGGCATACATGGCCAAATAGGTAGTGGAAGAGATTAGAAAGAATGAGTAGACCAAATACAAGTAGGAAATGTAAGGCAAATTCACGTAAACATTATCCAAATGTTCGACGTAATTAATAGAAGCCAAGTACAGATGTATGACGCATTGGTAGATATTCTGGAAGGCCAACAAGTTACTCCCAAACATCGGATAGATGAAGGCGGTCATCTGCAAGTAGACGAACACTTGAGTGCAGAACAATCCAAACATTTGGGGTGAAGCAGTGAAAATCGTGCGCTCCATCACTTGGAAAATGATCCCGAAGCGCAAAAACTTCCACAAGCGCGCTGTGGCCAAGGCTATTAGAACAGCATAGATGACCGTTTTGGTTTGATCGAGGGCTATCAGTGTGAAGTAGTTGACGAATTTGTTGTTATCGGCATCCACGAATTCTTTCATCAGCTTATCGGCCATTTTCTTTTTTAAGAAGAACATAGCCACTGTTATGATGCTCAAAATTAGCAAAATCACGTCCATTATGTTCCAGAAATCTTTGAAGAATTCCATTTTGCGTCTGAGAAATTTTATCAAGCGCTTTATGAAGATAATGAGGATGACAAGTGTTAGCAAAACGTGCAACAAGCCTACTAACACTTCTTGGGAATGGGTCTCGTAAAGCAGTGAGGTGCTGTAAACCTATAAACAAAAAAGCAAAAATTGCTGAATAGGGTATTTGACACAATTGGAAATATGCTACGAAATGTTGTGAACTCATTAGGTAATAACATAAAAAAACATATTTCTCTTGAATTTATGCCAAAATACGTATTGATTTTGCAAAATAATCGATTAAAAATTGCAATTGCTTTTAAAAATTCGTTGGCGTCAAAAACGCTCTGTTATTGGCTATTTTCATTCAATTACTTTGTATTGTTTTCATTAAATTTCCGGTGTTTTCGACAATAATGAATTCTGTTGCATAAAAACGAGAAACTGCAGGAGCTTCAAAAAAATGTTAAAAGATACTCATCTTTGAATACTAGCATTTAGCTTTAAAAAATTTCCAAAAATTATAATGGGGAACCGGAAAAAAGTAAAGAAAAATTTCCCACGTACACTGAGAAAAATTGGGGTAAATTTATAATAGAAAACCATTGATATTTATGGTATTAACACAACATAAAATTTGAAATTTACGAAAATTTTGTGACTCGGTTTTATGTGAATGTGCAGTAAATTTACAGAAAAATTGTAATTTTACAAAAGTAAATGTGAATTTGCTTTGTGATTTTACCGAAAATCTGTGATTTTTATTACTTATTTCTTGTTAAATTGCATTTTTATTACTTAACATTTTGTAAATTTTAAGTAAATATCATTGGCTATTTGTGGCCAGTGATATTTACTGTAATTTTCACTCTTTTCTCAGTGTAACTCAGTGACTCAGTGACACCCGGTAGATGAAAATAATAATAATTAGCGAAATTCAAAATTAGCGCTTTTTTGAAGGGCGGCTGAATTGAAACTAGAAATGCTACAAAATGCGAAGAAATGTTGAAGACATTATAATAGGGAGAGGAAAAAAAAAATTTCTTAATGTAATACCACCCTATTAACGTATGGAAAGTGCAATACCCTGTATTTATAAAACTTACTTGAATGGATCCTAGTATGCGACCGCTTCTAGAACGTTCGATAATAATTCGCACAGAATGGAAAACGTTACCGTTGCCATTATACACCATGAACTCGATAAAAAGTACTTTTGTATTAATATCTATCCATTTTTTGGCTTTCAACAGAGACGTGATGAATAATGAAGTATGCTTAGAACGTCCTAATGGCATCAGATATCCTTCGCCTGAGTACAGTTCCAGGACGCCTATTTAAAAGTTTTCATTTTTTTTTAGATAATTTAAAATTATTCTTATGTTCAATACGAAAAAAAGGGTACCCATTGTGGACGTAATTTCTGAGCCGTTATAATACTCAAGATCATCGAAAATCGGAGCTTCATTACTGCAGGGAATTTTAAGTTTTCGCATCTCTGCCGGTAAGTGGCAAACTTGTTGTCGCCGCTGTTGCCTTAATTGAGCCACCCCCAAAATTCTATTGCTGTAATCACATAATAAACCAGCTTCCTTATCATACCAAAGTCCGTACCATGCATTTGGATGTATGGCTGGTATTACAATATAATCGATATAAGTGTAAATACTGAAATGAAATTAAGTTAAAAAAAAGTAATTACTTTGAAAAAGTAATAAGGTAATAATACTCATTGATGCTGTGAATATCATCCAAAGTTAATTTGACACGGGAATAAAGACCTTTCTGAAAGATATCTCTGACTTCCTGATTGGAATCATGAGTAGAACTGTCGTAATGAACGAGACACATCACGTACAAGAGTAGAACAAACGACATGAAGAGACACATGTCTTTAAACAATGCTGATATTTCATCGCGTTTGGCCATGTAAACTCTTAAATCCTGCAATTGTTATTTTTATATTTTTCTACAAAAAAATAAATGTGAGGAGAGCAAAACTTACAAAGATCTCATTGGGCGTCATCTTTCTATAATGTGATTTAAAGTATGGCCTTAGTAAGACTTCACCAAACTTTTTGAAAAGGATTGTTCGTTGTCTTTCGATTTCTATCAAAATTTCGGGAAAGTAATAAGTTTCTTTAATAGTGGTTAAGACACTGGAATGAACCATTTTCGTGACGATTATGAATATGTTTTCCATGATGATAATGCTAATTAGAAGTGAACCAGCTGTACAAAAGAGCCATAAATATGAGGAATTCAGTGTAAATCCAAATCCGAAGACCACCAAGTAAATCGAATTGAGAGATATTAAAACCGCAAGCGTTATCCATAAATATTTGCGCACTTTATACGGAAACCGGCGATATACCCGAACCAAACTTTGCGATTTCAAAGTACGTTCACTATTTCTAAAACAAAACAAAAGAATATTTTTTTTAATAATTATTAAACCAGAAAAAAAGTATTGAAACTTTTAAAAGGCCCAAATAACTTTTATTCTTTATAATACATGCCATTTTGGCTTTTTAAAAGTTTAAACACTTTTTCGGGGTACCATATAATGATTTAACATTTGAAGAAATGTTAAACTTATTTCGTGCCTCAGTCTTTTATGCAATTTCAAAAAAAAAAAAAATACTGAGTTACCGCATAATTACAAAAAAAAAATTGTATTCTGAGCAAGTTTTATATACTGGCATCCTAAGTACTAGCAAGGAATCTTTTTGGAAGTTAACTGAACCTTTACCTGAATAGATAAACAATTGGTAAATGAATAGCGGAAGAAATCAAGCTGGTTGCAATTGTCATTGTTATAAGTTGGTTAAAAAATTGGAAAAGTCCGTAACCGAAAGCATCGGCTTTTGTCAGAAGCGGTGTTCCGATCATGAATATGCTCGAACTGTAAGTTGTGTAAATCATCGATAAAATGACCGTTATCCTTTCCGCGTAAGTAATAAACTCATCATCGCTGCGAACGAAAATGTTCCAGGTGTGAAGACCATTGGTATAGAACCGGAAATGTTTGGCTAAACTTTTGCCGAACGCTAGTTTCGCCGTTTTTTCATCGGATGGTGAAGCTCTTGCTATTATATTCATCACATGTTTCGGCGAGGCTGACAGCCACGTATCGATTTTGAAGAGCCAATCTTGATAAGTTTGCAAATCGAATATGCGAATTGATTCGCAAAACCAGGCCGGATATAGTCCAATACTGTCCGTCCACAGGGTGATCGAATGGAGGTCGCC